>OMLF01038941.1:9860-20316 GCA_900302615.1 Holocentrus rufus | reverse complement strand
GATTATCAGAACATCTCAACATAGTCTGTTGTATCTGTGTGTGTGTGTGTGTATGCGTGTTCAGAAACTGCTGGTGTCCCACCCCTACAAGAACCTGATGACGTTTGGAGGCTGCAAACAGGATTTCATGCTGGTGGTGGGGCAGAGCGTCAGCAGCAACGCCACCAAAGACAAACCCACAGAGAAGCACCTCTTCGCCATGACGGCCTCCAAGGTGAGAGACGCCGCCACACCTGAAACAGACAGACGATTCTCAGTGTTTATTTTAACCTGCACAGAGCAACACATGGGTGGGGTGAACAGCTGAGATGATGTCATAGATTACATCACCTCAATAATTAAGACGATGTCAACTAGGATTTGATATTCCATGCACATTAGACATTTGATAAAACTGTTGTGTTGTCAGTGTCTGATTGTCTGATTCTATTAATATATTCTATGTTATCTGATTCTATGAATCCTGATCTTCTAGCATTCCTCAAAAGTATGCAATAATATATTCTTTTTATTAATATTATTATTGATAATGAGTTGAGTTTTAGCGTCCCATGGTTGAAATTTTTAAGAGGTTTTTCTATCATGCCTAAAATAATAAATGATAGGGAAATCACAGAATACTTGTGATTAATTATCATTTCTTTCTCATGAAAATAGATTATGAATATCTGCAAAAAATATTAGTTATTAGTAGCTTAAATACAAAAATATAATTATTGGTAAAGGACTTCAAAAACTCAGAGCAGTCAAATAAGTCAACTAAGAAAACCTCATGTCTCTGTTACCTGAGCTGAAACAAGTTTGCAAAGAAGAATTTAGGAGGGAAGATGGAGGGAAGACTCCCGCTGACACCCCCGTCTCATTTGATTGACAGATCAGGGAGATGACCCTCCTCATCTGCAGCTACATCAACAGCGCCCATCAGCAGAAGGCCGCCGCCCACCACCTCTCTGCCCCGGCGCTGATGGTGGCCCAACCCGTCAGTCTGAAGAGCAAAGACCTGCGGAGCAAATCCCCGCCGGCCACGGGACGTCCCAGCAAGGCGCCGACACTGCTGTAGGATGGATGGAAGTAACACTAAAATATCATTTCATACGGGGAGGAAGGGCCTGATTTCTCTCAGCGACACTCCCGTTATTCACTTGTCTTTTTTTTTATTATTTAAATTTAAAAAGTAGGGTTTATTTAAAGCTGCACTAGGCATGTTTTTATGTATAAAAATCCACTTAAGTGTGTAAATGACAAAGTGCGGCTGTGCGAGAGACGTCCCTTCCCCTCTGATCGAGACGCCGTAGATTCACTGTGTTTGCCAAAGTGAAATTCTGGTGTTAAGTTTGGTTACTTCAACACCCACAGGAAGTGATGAATTGTATTTAATAGTGAAATACAAACCAGCGTTAGATCTTTTCCTCTCTTGTCTCTTTGATTTTTTTGGTATAAACCTTTACCTCAACAGTTCGGTAGACATGAGCATGCTGTGCAGTTTACCGACTTCACCTCATTTGATTTGTGGGCGTTGATGTCCTTAACTTTTAAACATTTACCTCTCGCAGAGTTTCCCCGGTGCAGCTTTAAACCCGTAGTCGCAGATCAAATCAAGCAGAGCCTGAGGCACAATAGTTTGCAGTGAGATCTGAGCGGCTTGGCTTAGAAACGGCCTCCGAGGACGTTTTCAGCCTTTCTGATGTATTTTATGTGCTGACACCAAAGAGAAAAGTAAACACTATTTATTGACAGACTTCGTTAGCGTTCAAAAGCCGCTCATTAATCTGTCCTGCCTGGTACATTTCCTTTTGGAGAGATCATCAAAGTTGCCTCATTTTTGTTCTCCCAGTTGAATCATCACGGACTCACACTTTATTAATAAATAACAATTGAAAGGGAATTTCCTCTTTTTACGCCCTCACAAATACTGAAGTGTGTCATATTGTTGTGTAATGAAGGATATGTCACACTTTGCTGAGTACAGAATGAAGTGACAGTTTATTACCAGTTGGATGACTTATTTTGCAACTGAAGGGATTTTCTTGTTAAAAAATTCTATATGAAGGATTTGTGATGGAAGTTTATGTGGAGTGTTTGCATTGAGGAGTGTCTAACAGATGTGACTGATGAGCTGTTGATTGAGGAAGTGGTTGAGTTGGGAAAAACACTTTCTTGTGCGAGGAACGTTGTTGGTTTTTGTGGAGAAGCCGCTGCACCTTGCGCTCTCGTTAGTTACTGAACAGCCCGGAGCGTGGTGAAACTTTATCTACAAATACTTGGAGCCATTCTGGTGAAAAATGCAAATCAGCAAGAAGTCTCCCCTCCGCTGTTGTATCTTGTGTGACACAGAGATTGGGATTTTAATCTAATAACCCATGTGACCTATATTGTATAAAAGTACCTAAGGATAAACTGGAAAACCAGCAATCTTATTATTTGACACTTTCGGTACTTTTCTAATCCCAGTTCCTCCCTCACAGTATTTCCTCATGGCCTTTGTCAGGTATTATATTTATTTGTCATATGGAATAATTTGTTTGTAAAATGTCTTTGCAATAATTGTCATAATTGTTCAAGTTTCACACCTGAATAAACATCCGTGACAAACAATTAACCAGCTCCAACAAGTCTATATGTAATCACATTCAAAACAACAATCTGTCCTCTGTGTTCATGATCATACACGGAAAAGTTTCACAATCAAACCCACAGAAACCACACAGAAACATTCACACAGCAAAGCTCCATTACACAACATATCTTCTCCTAGTTTCCAGTCCCTGTTGTCCCGCCCACCAAACCCCCGTCCAGTCTCCTCATTGGTGCAAAATATAACTGATTCCTCGATACCTGCAATGGAGGCCAGGCAGCAGCTGACACACCCTCATTCCAGGTAGTGAGCATTCACCGGGGGAGGGGAGGGGAGGGGGGGACATATGACACCCGACTTGTTTGAACTAGTTAGAGAGGTGCTTTTGTCCCTCTGTTGCCATGGAGACGAGGGGAGGAAGGGCGGCAGGGGGAAGAGAGTAGGCAAGGTGAAGGGAATGAAGAGGAAGTGGAGAAATGAATCATGATGGTATTGTTTTACTGAAACTGAATCGAAACTTGAGAGGGAATAAAGAAAGAGAAGATATGCTTATAATGTCCTTAAATGAAAAGTATATTGGTTTCAAAAAAAGATGAAGAAAAATAAAATGCGTTGGATTATCAAATACAGAGACATAATTTAACTCATTATAAGGAGATTTCTAAGGGACGTCCTGGTTAAACTAAAGGTTAAATAAGGACTGTCTGAGTATGGTTGCACCTACTGCCAGTGTAAAAAAAAAAATCCTGCACATCCAACAAACAAAACGAGTCGTGACAGGAATCTCTGCTCCAAGCTGTTAACGAAAAAACACTAATCATTTCAACACAGCAGCAGCCATGTTGGTTCTGCTGCGGCCCCCCAATTAAATTCTGTCTCTTCGACTTCCTCTCTCTCGATTAGCCTTCCTCCCAATGTGGACGATGTCCCATGGCCGCTCTGTCCTGTCCCTCAGGTTTTGTGAGTAACGTTCAGTTGGAATACACGAGTTAAACCCTCGTCTGCCTCAGCGTTTGTTGTGAATGTGTGTGTGTGTGTGTGTTTGTTCATGCGAGAGAGAACCTGACGGACAGGTTGAGCGTGATGCCAAACGGTTTCAGAGCTGACTAACCACCTCCCTCTGTACCAACAGGTGTTGTCACTGGTATCTGCACACAGAAAACAGTCTCACCAATACTTCACTACACATTTCATCATTATTGCCGGGTTTCTGCATGATTACAGCCATGGTTTTATTACATATTTCAAGAATTATTCCTCTTATCTGCATGCAAGGATATACCAGATAACAGTGTAAAAAGCGGTGATTTAGTGTCAATAGTGCATGATCTCCTTGAGGCAGGCGTTATGAATACTTTCCTACAGAGTACCACAGATACTAGAGAAGTGACAAAACAATAGAGCCACCACACCCTCTCAGCGTCTCACCTGAGGGGAATGCAGCATGTAAACAAAAGATGTCTGTTTAAAAAAAAAAACATTTCAAATTAAAAGATTCCCTAGTGAATATTTTTACAGAACACACTCCGATTTAATTTCGATCTTCAGCAGATCATCACCTTTAACATGCAGATCAGTTCCCACAGAGGCCTCTCCTCGCCTGTGCCCCTCCCCCACATTTGACTGCAGTACTTTTCCATTGACGCCGAGGTACCTGCCTCTAACACAGCACCTATTCTTTCCCCTTTAGAGACAAGCCTCTTCTACTTCCAAACCTTACATCAAAAAAAGCAAACTCACACCAAATTAAATTTTTAAGTCATATTTTATTAAAAACAATCCGACAAAACACAAATCCTTAAGAAACCGTATGTACAATCTTTAACATGGAACGTTTTCAATCTAACAACACAAAACATTAAAATCAAGCGATGTGCCGCATTATTTATAAAAGCACAGTTCTTTTTGGCATACGGAGATGGCATGATGCTCATTGACTTTACAGTTTATAAATAAATTGTGTAATAGGGAGCCAGTAGTGCCAACAACAACAAAAAAAAAAGTTGATCATTTCTTTACAATCTGCATTTCTCAAGTACAATGTAAAAAATGGCAAACTCCCACTGCACACGAGGTCCTCCAGCGGCGATGAAGAAGCTTTTGATTCTTGCACAGAGAACCCACCCTGATGAGAAGACTTTACATGGCCTCCATCTCTCTGGGCTGAAAGAAAATGAAAGAAGTTGTCAACAAACAGTTAACGAATCTCCTCAAACACACACAAGTCACTTTTACAGAAGTCAGTGCATACAATTAGAAAATGGGTCAGCTCACCTCTGCTTTGGCGTACCGCTGCTGCTCTCGCCTCCTCATCAAGAACTATTTGAACAGAAAAGGAAGTGGTTAGTTTCTCACGAACCAAAAAGATAACCGCTGAGTTTGCAATTCAGAAAACATTGATTTCAAGACAGAGATAACCACGACTCACCACGATCAGCAGGCCGAGGGCCACAGCCAGCACCACCACCACGATGACCGCGATGATTCCCCCAGTCAGCTTCTGCATGGTGATGGTGGGGGCTTCCTCGTCCACGTAGTACACCACGATTTTCTCCATCTCCAGCTTCTGGCCGTCCACCACGGGCTCAAACTTGGCCTGGGACTTGTACAGGGGCAGCACCTTCACCTAGAGGACCAAAAAAAAAAAAACAAGAAATTAAGGAAAGACAGCTTGGTTTTATCGTTCTGATTGGGCAACTTCTTGGAACTCATTATCTAAGTCTTATGCAATTTCCCTGATAGCACACGCTCATCTATCCAATGTCCAACTCAATACATCAGACCTTTTTATCCATTTCTGATGTATTCCCTCTCCACTGACAGGATTAAAAAAAAGAAAAAAGAAGAAGTTTCCAACGTACATCTTTCTCCATGTAGTAGGCCATGCGTGCGAGGTCAGTTTTGCGTTCTCCCTTTGGCTTCTTCACATCCACCACGATCATTTTGGCTTCGGGGTCGTACTGCAAAAAGGCAAAAAGATTAAAAACACACAAGAAGATGCAGCATTTTCACATTCGAGTGGCAAAGTAAACATCCAAATCCACCATGACAGACTGAGAGACGAGCCACGCCCACATTCACAGAGCCTTCCTTACCTCGATTTTGTCCACGAGGCTCTTGTCGAAGTTGTCGTAACGTTTGTTGATGGCGTCGGCAATGGCGCTGCGTCAGGACAAGAAACAAATGTCATTCATCACATTAAAATCGTGCTGACAAAGTGGTTTGGCTTTTTAAAATGGACGATGTTGAACAAATGCAGGCTACTTACGCCTGGATCTTTGAGCTGTCCACTGGTTTATCTGTTGGTTTGTGCCTCAGCTCCAAACGCACCCAGCTGGAGAAAAAGGAAACACAGGTTTAACATTTAGGCTCGGCGCTGTTTACTGTTCCTCCTAATGCCATTTTACATTAAGAGCTGTTTGAGACTGCTATTTCATATACATGACATCTTGTATTCTGATGAAAAGGAAATTACTCACTTGGTCTCCACCAGCTTATCACACTGGAGGCTCTTGTCGCCCTTGTCGGTTCGTCGGACACCGGCGCTGTTGACGCACCAGCACTCCTCTGTGTTGTTGCACTGCTTGGCCTTGAATTTGCCGTCGGCCTCACAGTCTGGGTCATAGATGCCGTCGTTGTCCACGAGGGCGGTCTCCGCCGGCTTTCCTCCCAGCGTACGGGTGTCCAGGCCCTTCCTGGCTCTATACATCTCGGCCTTCATCAGGATGCACTTGGGGATCACTGGGGGCACAAAGCAAAAGCCACATTAAAATGCATGGAAGGTCAGCCGACTTGTAAACCCAAAGTTGACGCACAAAAATCTAGTCACTAGACTCCAATAACATCTGAAAACAGAAATGCATTGTTGCAGAACTTACTTTTAGTGCAGTCCAGCGTTTGCTTTTCGCCAGCATCAACCAGAAGGGTGCACGTACAAGGGCTTCCATCGCAGGTGGCCCATTTCATAGTGTCACATGAGCCTAAATTAGAGGGGGAAACACACAAAAATGGTTTTGTCACTCAAGTCAGAGCATTTTATTTATATTTGACCGGAAGTTCATCCAAGTCTAAAGAGTGATATATCAACAGTTCCTAACACAAAAAACATTTTCTCCGTAGGGTGTGTGTGTGTGTGGTGAATTTACAGGAACCCAAAAGCACTTTACAGGTTTTTGCTATCTCCTATAGTATCACTGCAATTCCTATTAGGACTTAAGTGTCTCAACAGGAAGTTCATAATGATCTTATGGTGCTTTTCAATTATATATTATAGGGTTTAGAGTTTTGTTTCTACGGTCTCCATCCAAAATGTTTTGACTATTACTTTTTTTTTTTAATCACAAACAGAGGTGGGTTATGTCCTCTGAACACAGTGAGAGGCCGGGCAAACAGACCAGCAGGAAATTTGGGTTGAGTGAACTGGGCGTTGGTTTCACCAAACAGCGAGGTGCTCGGTGAGCGGGACTCAGCCTCCCAGCCCCCACTCTGCACCGAAACTCACCGCTTTGTGAACATCTCCAATGAGGAGAAAATGTTAACTAACTTCTACTTCGACATCCGCAACTAAATACTTTAACTGGTTTCTAAAATGACAATATGATTTGGGTCTTAATAAAACCTTTTGACTGATCCACCCTTTTGTTCATGTAAATTTCAACAGGTTGACAAATTAAACTACTCACATTGAGCTGAGGCTCCCACAGCGAAGGTGGCGAGAACAAGAGCAATCCAAATCTTCATGGTGAAAGTTGGGAAATAAACCTCGAATAAAGTTTTCCTGCAGTCGGCTTTGTGTCCGTCCGTCGTCCACAAAGCTAAAAAACGGAGTAACAAAGAGTCGAAGCGCTCAGGGAGTCCTTGTCTTCCTACAGGTGTGTCCTGGTCAAACCAGTTTGAAGAGACACTCAACCAGTTAGATTTCAGCAGGTAAGCCCAGAGAAAAAAAAGATAAGTTGTGATGTATGTCTTTGCTTCCTATTAATTATTCCTCTTTGGCTGTTGTTGCCAAACTGATAAAGAACTGTTGTGCACTACATTTATAATATTTCAAGTCTCATGACGTCACTCTAATTAGAATAATAGCTTACCTTAGGGCACGGGAGGGCGGTGTCACGTCAGACGCACGTTTGTTCCTGTGACCATATTTGGTCTTATTATGTGTGACTATTACTTTCGATGTTTTAGGGAAATGTATTATCTAGGCATTTGTTTTAATTTAATTATTATAAACTTGTTTGATCCAATTTGAAAACATTTTAATGTTATGTGTCTGACTCTGTGGGTCTCAGTGGTGAGTTTATAGTGACCTTATCATACTTGTTGACATCTTTTTTCTATGGTATCACTTTCATATCTCTGCAGGGTAATTCCTGTTTCCCATCAGATAAAGTTTTTGGATTAGAAAAGGATATGACTTTTTTCTAGGTTTTGTAACAACCAAACTATTTATTGTATAGTGTGTGTACTGTTGTTTGGGTTTTATTTCATATCAGTATAGATAACAGTGCTAATTAGTAGTCTACACATAAACATTATTTTGTTTACTGTAAATAAAGTCCAGTGAGGATTTTCTCAAGACTGAAACCAGGCTCTGACGAAAACAACTTTTCACCGATGTTGTGAGTCAGGTGACAGGTCCTGCCGGATGCCACAGCTGAGTCATAACTTCAGGGATTATTTCTCAGAAATATTCTCACCAATATTATACAGCAGTGTGGAAAATTTTGACCATAATCCCTCATTTAACTTCAATCCCTCATCATGTGGACTATTCTGGAAAGGAAAGAAATAGCCTCCTCAATTATAAATTATGTGAATTTACATGTATTAAAATGCCTATTATAAATGAGCAACCCACTGTATTTACAGTTTTTCTCAATTGCTTTATTTTCAAAATGTGACAAGTGACACCACTGCAAATGAGTGAGTGCAATTGTCTACAATTTGTACAATTACCAGCTGAATAAGTCTTGCTGATCGAAACTGGTTATGTTGCTTCTCAGTTGAGTAGTTGTACTCTAAACATGAATGGATTCTCTCATTGTGTCAGATCACATGCACAATAGTCCATTCAGTCGTCAAAATCTCTCAGGCATATATTACATAAATATCACTGACATGGAAAATGCTGTTAGATGGATAATTTACTTGAACTTCTCACATCTTAGGCCGTATGGTGGGAATATAACAACATCTGCTGTAAGACCAGAGAATGGTGTGAGTGAGATACAGATTCCCATCACTGAGCCATAAAACACCCGACATCTCCTGACTTTCTTCAACACCTTCTACAGGGATCTCATCCCTGAGAGCGAGAGAGGTTTGGTAAAAAATGACATGACAGATTTTGTAACTGTGTGGGTTAATGTTAGCTTCCACCACAGGATGCTGATGGAGGTCCTCCCGCCAAATTCTCCATCTTGATTCCAACTGAGGAATTATTTTACACATGGAGATGATATGTATCTGATTTGTATATGATCATCCATCATGAGACCGGATGTGTTTGCTTTCTGTTTAAGATGCCCGTTGTGATGACATCACAGCAGAAACTTGCAGAGGATGGTTGCGGCATGAAGATTGCATCGCATGAGAAAATATGAGGTGTGAGGTCGATGAAAACCTGTGACAGACAGGAGCGATGGTTCAGTGAGGTGGGCGGAGTCTAAACTGAAAGCACTGAAACTCTGTGTTAGGTTTCCACAGTCGATTTTTTTTTTTTTTTTTTTGATTCAGTTTTTGTACTATACAATACTCTGTAAGTTTTCGGACAAAACATCTGAACATTTTGACCACCACTGTTTACACAATGTCAAAGGAACTTTTCATTTTTGTGGCAATGGATTATTAAGGGCTATTTCATTTGAAATACAATATTTGTAAAGACTTATGGCTTTTTTATTTTTTATTTATTTATTTATGTATTTTTACTGGAGCTTCCATCAATAGACAGACAGACAGACACAATTTAGGAAGATAAAACTCTTCAGAGAAATAAGTTGCTAAATAAACTTCTGTTCTAAACCAGGAAATGTATGTTATCTCTTAGGATCCAAGTCAATTCAAAAACCACTTCCACACAATGGTACAGAGACATTTTCAGAGTTCTTCTCATGGAAACATAAAAAAGGAAATGAAAACAGTTTTGTAAATTTGTGCCAGTCAGTGACGATAAACTGGTCCAGTGATCTGCTAGAAGTGACTCAATTCAAAGAGGAAGAGGCACACTGTACATGTGCATGTAATGAACACTGTGTGGTTAAAACTTATCTGTTATGGTTAATGTTAATACCTATTCTAGTGATAAAGTCTAAACACCCCACATTTTTTGCCCTGTTTTATCTATTTTGTTAATTTTTTGTGTTTATATATCATAAAATGTTAATGTGATTAAAAAAAAATCTATAAAATACCATGGTATCAAACTCAAAATTAATCTTACCTGTTAACTTTCCATCCATGCATTGCTACAGAAATGTTCAGTATGTTCATTTCTAAGTATTCCACTATTCCACGTGATGAGTTTTTTTGTTTGTTTTTTGTGCATTTTGAGTAAATTTGAGTAATTTTCTATAGCTACTACATCTATCTGTCTGTCTGTCTTTCTCTTATTCCACTCACTTCAGTCAGTGATGAGTCAGTTTCCATCATTAATACCTAGAATTCCTCCACATTTTCAGGTTTCACTATGTTTACATTTCCTAAAATAATTTTAAGTGTTCGGCTGTTGCAGTGACGGCTTCCTGAACCCCCCCCCACCCCCTGCTGCCGCCCTCTTATACACACACACACACACACTGTCAGGCCCTTTTATCTACAGACTCACACATCCAATTATAAAACCAAACATGATTTGCGGCTGAGCTGAATAACCACCACAAT
>OMLF01038918.1:3486-14336 GCA_900302615.1 Holocentrus rufus | reverse complement strand
ACTGAACAAAGAAAGGGAAAAGAAAGTACAAGAAAAGAAAAAGTATATATATTAAAACAATTAAGAGGACTTACAAGTCCAAGATTACGACTTGATATTGAAAAAGCTCAGCCATAGGCACTTGAAAAGAAAAATGTTTTTAACCTGGATTTAAAAATGCTTACGGTTGGGGCTGATTTCAGTTCTGCTGGGAGTTTATTCCATTTGTGTGCAGCATAACAGCTAAATGCTGCTTCACCATGTCTGGTCTGAACTCTGTGCTCCACTATCTGACCTGAGTCAGTAGATCTCAGTGCTCTACTGGGTTTATACTCTATTAACATGTCGTTAATAGAGTATAAACCCAGCTAGTGTGCTAATCAGACGTGTTGACAAGTCAGTGATGTGTGAGCAGGTTATTTAACAAACAGGATTAGCAAGTTAGTCAAATCAAACTAATTTTTTTATTAGCAATCATCAGCATTCATGTCTGAATCATATCCCAAGTCCTAACCTTCAAATTTTATTTTACAGATTCAAATCATTATCATGTTGTAATGTGATATTCTCCATGGTTAACTTTGTAATCCTGCTTTGTGAAATGCACGGAAGCATTGTTTGGTAGATAAAAAATAAACTGATAAGATGGTCTGCTGATTTAGTTGATCTGTTGCTACACAAAAATTGATTATTCAATTCAGTTCTGATGAGATCCAATTTGTCTCTGCATTTCTACCACTTTTACACCAAGCAAGCAGGTTTTAGACAGGGTTTATTTACACTGTCCAACCGGTACAAAAAAAAAAAAGAAAAAAAAAGAAGAAAAGAAAAGGCCTGTACGCAAATTTTTAGTTGTACATTCCACATATCAGGAAATTGACACAGCAAGTAAACACTAGAAAGCGACATTAGCTGGCATCGTCCATGAAAAAATTAATACCAGTGTTTCAGTGTTCATATACATATATATTTAAATATATTCCTTATTCAGACTGGAAACTTAGTGGGTGATTTCTCAATACTAAAAGTGCCTTGATTTGAACAATTTTAAATTAAAAGAGTAAAATACAGTTTGCATGTCTTCCCCTTCCTCAGAATCTGCTCTTAAATGAACATACTAGCATTGTGTATTTATAGCTAAGTGTATTTATAGCTCCATAGCGGTGCACAGTCCATGTTCTGTCATTTTCCCGTTCAGGACGCTCAAGGCCGAGGGACCTTTGATACACAGGACACTTTGGGCAGAAAGGGCTTGGACTTTGGCCGTGCAGTGCAGGACATTTGGATCAGAGAGAGATAAGAAAGGGTCAGTTACCACATTTTCATGAACCCTTTCTTCATGTGGCTTCTGTTGTGTTGAATAAAAAATGTCTGATGGAGATGGCGAACGTCATCTAAAATCTCCAAAATATGACTAAATGACTCATTTACTTAAACAGATGCTATAAAAATGCCCTGTGATTAGCTTCATTTATTTGTCATTTATTTAATCATTCACTCATAATTAATAATCATAATTTTATGGAAATTAAGCTTATGACACTGGCCTATGGTGCAAAGGGAACACAAGAAAGGTCAGTTAACCTGGAGCAGAAATAAAACAAATTTCCTGTAAGACAAAACGTTAACAAAACAAAAAGGGCGGAGGCCGCCCCCCACCTGTGAACACCCCTGGTGCAAACACTCAATAGCCAGCGTTGTAAACAAGAAGGTATTGACTTAACTTGGATCGTTCAGTAAATGTTTAAAAAACATAAATTATCTATATATGACAGAGGGCACATTTTGATTGCACATGTTTAGAGGCCAGTGTGACCTTTTTCCTTCATATATGTAGTCCATGACCTCTTCAAACACTTCTGATAATAAGGTCAAGGAAAAACAAGAAAACAAGGAGGATCTATAAAACTCTGAATGCAGAAGGTGGGTCCATGATAAAGGATGACACTGCATGCATATTTACAAATACTAAAAATACGGCATTTGGTGGACACTTTTATCAAGCCTCTAACCTGATAGTTGTCTACAAACTCTACAAGACATTTCGAGTGTCCAGAAGTATTTATGTTCTGGTGAAAAATCAGTAAAAGAGAAATAAGGAAGATCTGTATGAAGTTTAACCAGGTTGAATGGCTGAATTAAGGGCATCTGTGTGGAACTCTGGAAACACATGCCACATGGTTCTCAATCTTGGGGAAGAGCGCCATCTGTTGGCCAAGGTGCGCTCATGTATCAGATGCTGCACAACTATGAACGAGATGAGCCAGATAACAAAAAACAGGGAAAATGATAAAAAAAATTAAATAACTACTACAAATTGCTTGCATGCATAAAAGTAAAGCTTGCTGTTAAGATCATAGCTATGAATCATCTCACAAGAGGTCTGTTGGTCAGGATAGAACTTTTTTTTTGCCAGCTAAATCTTTCCAAAATGGACATACGCAGCAGTATTTTTGCATGAATCTCCATTATGAACCTAATGCACGTCAAAAATCTTGTACCATCTCTTTATAAGCTTGTGATTTTCTTGTACAATTTGAGTCATTATGAAACTATTATAAGATACCATTATGTGCTTTCTCTGCATCAAACAGGAATGCTCCAATGTCATTTTTGACCATTTAAGCAATTCTGGTTTAAAATAAATCAGTACACAGTGCAAACTGAATTAAGCTTTGGAAAACATGTATTGTATTTTATTAATCATTTTCACTCCTAATAAAAAAAAAACATTTTTTTGTACATCAAGGCTTTTCTTTTTTAAACAATCAAGACAAACTGCGCCTAAGTCTCTTTTATATAAACATTTCTCTTTTTCTTTCACTTTATTTTCCTCGACACAGACACTAGCTGAACTCACTTCCCTGTTTTGACCTCCATGCTCACTTCCATTATAAATATCTACAAAATGTGAGAGTTCAGACTCAAGCAGCAAAAATCCAGCACATCACATTCGACCACAGATCAAAAAAAGGGATTTTCTTACACAGTGCCAACACATTATCAGTGCAAATCCAACAATATTTCTTTCTATATACAAATATGAGCTTCATTGCTGGTGCTTTGTGATTGTTGCAGCCCAGATCAGGTTTTTAAAAGAACAACCGACAGAAAAAAATGACAGACATACACACACAAAGGCAGCACTCAATAGGTGGCTGTGGTTTGAGGTTGAATTTTAAGATGGACATCATAATCTTCAAATTGGCCAGTTCATCAGATCCTCAATACTACAAACAAATACTTAGCCAAGTCTGAGTTTAAAGCTCGAGTGACCTAAACACCTCAAACAACACTTCTGCCAATAAACGTTAAATAGCAAACAACACTGGTGAAGCTCTTAACTCGCCACGAAATGTTGCATCCTCAGTGTTAATACTCCATTCCAGAATAGACTGCAAATTCACATTTAGATAATCCTGAGCCAAGTTACATTACTTTTAAGTTAAGTTAAATTACCTCTGAGATTAAGTTACCCCGAAGTGCCTTAAAATACTCTCCCTTTTTACCAGCCCCCATTGGTATTGGTGGGTTTTCCATTAAAGTGCATTACAACACAGTGACTATAAACTGAGCAAACAGCACAGGATTGCCCGTCAGCACCGTGCTTTCTTTCTACCAGCTTCACATTCGGTTCACAGAAAATATTCCCACCTGCTGCAACTGAATTTAATTTACGGCCCTGCCAAGCCTGCAGCGCTATGTTCAGGAATCAAACTGGCACATCTTCCGATCTACACAACCCATAGTTCTCAGCAGGCCTAGATCACATTCAGCAGCTGTCTTTTAAAGTGCTTTAATACAGGCATGGTGAAGGACTGAAACCACATCAACTTCCTCCCTCTAGACTGTAGTTATTATGGTTCGCCGCCAAGCTGTAGATCAATGATCCATTTGCTTCGCCACACATTAGGTTTCATCTTTGTCCGTTTCTTGCTTATTTATCAGGACATTTAAACGTTGGGAACGCTTTGGCATCTTCGAGTTCTCCCCGAGTCTCTAGCGACACGTACAGGAATCAGCCACCATGTCCTCCAGCTCCCTGTACTCCACCTTATTCTTGTGCACAACCAGTACGCTCATGGGCATGTACTTGTACGGCACGCAGGACGGAGGAGGCACGTCGCCCACCCCCATGTCGCTGATGAAGGTCTGGATGATGGCGTGGTTGGGGGAGTGGTAGCCATAGTGGAGGATACTGGGGCAGTCGCCCTGGCAAAACCGGGGGTTGTACATCGGGGGAGCGATGAAGTAGTGGCTCCAACCGAGCTCGTCGAAGGACAGGCGGAAGGAGTGGAGCTTGCAGCGGTTCTTGGGTACGCTCGTTTTGCGCCTGTAGTTGGGGATGTCAGAGACGATGGAGGCGGAGGAGGAGGAAGTGGAGAAAGAGACGGAGGAGTTGGGGGCGTTTTTGATAGCGTCCAGAGAGGGATCCCCGGACTCTGAAGAGGTGTCTTTGGAGCGCCGGCGGCGAAGAGTGGGGCGCAGCTGTCCCCTTCGCCATGGGTCGTATTCCACCTCGGCCCCCAGCAATTCCTCCATCCAGTCCTTCGTCTTCTTCTCCTCTTCCAGGTACAGAAGAAGAGACGGGACTTCTAGGTGGTTCACCGAAGCATCGCCTCTCAACCTTTTTATCGCTCCTTCTCTAATGCGAGTCCGGTATCGACCCCAAGGCGTCCTCCAGGAGAGGCTCCTCACCTCTGCAGCTTGCCCAGGATCTGTGCACCAGTACTGGGCAGTGAGGGTCAAGTGGCCTGCCCTGCTCTGGTTCTTCCCCTGCAGGACGTGCCCACTGACGTCGGCTGTGATGTCCGTCTCCGTCCACTGTTCACTGGGCTCCAGGGTGACCAGGCTCCTCAGCAGGGGGCGTCCCTGGCTCTCCTTGCCCAGTGAGGTGACTTGAGCCCAGCAGCGGGGCGGCTGGAGGGTCTCGGCGGCGCTGGAACTTGTGGAGGATGACGAAGGGGAGGAGCGGAGATGGATGAATGAAGCTCTGACCAGTTGCTCCAAGGGAAGAGTATCGAGGTTGTACTGTACGGTGAATGTGTAGTGGTGATCTGGGAGAGAGAGAGAGAGAGAGAGGGATGGAAGAAGATGGACGAAATGTGAAGTAGAAAAGAAAAAGCACCATTGAGCTTTTCTGTGTTATTGACTTGCTGGTTCCTTGTCTGGTCTCACTGACTGGGGTCTGATGGAGTGATTTATTAATTTTTTTAATGATAAACTCTTTGTACCTGCCTCCAAACTCAACTTCCCTGACACAGTAACAATTTGTGCACCTGTTGCAGTCCTGGCTGACCTGGAGGGGGTTCACCTCTTCTCTATAACCCTTCAAGACTTCTTCCATTTTTTCCTCCTTTTAGCTTTTTGGGGATTTTTTTTCTTGCCTGCTATGAGGGTTCAGGTCTTCAGGCCCATTTGAACTTGCAGCAGCACTCCCATTTAACGGCCCCTTTCTAGTATCAGGCCATTCTCTGCAGCACCAATTGTCAGAAAATTTTAAGATATGGTTCCTGGAACTAAAATGTGGTTCCACTTCAGGAGCAGGGACCATTGCAAGTATGAGGAACCTTTGGGTGAACTTAGAAGGTCCACTGGACTATTCTCTCTGTGAATACTAGAAAGTGATGATGCCAATTCAAAAGACCATCATTCTAAGCGTTAACCAATTAAATGACCAAGACCTTATAAACTGGGTATGGCCAGGTGTGGCACGATAACATAGCTGAAGTGAATCTATATTTGATCTTTGAAGCTTTGAAGCTGATCTTGGAGCTTTTAATCATTACAATGGAGAACATGGATCAATCAAAAGTATCCAAAAAATGCATTTGGAAGCAAAATAAATCAGATCAGGGCAGCATTCAGGACCAATTTCCCCTCTAAGCTGGCAGACTGGTTGCATATAGGGCCTATCTAATTTATCACAATGGGCAATTAACACTTTGTCAGTCACAAGCCATGACCCACTTGTCCCCAGAAGTTTAGCCTAGTTCAAAAAGTTTTGGTGCCATTAAACATTAGATGAAGGTTCTTTTAAATCTCACCTGTTGACGCTGACAAGTAGTACACCGAAGACGCCGTGGGTTTCAGCAGGCGGACCGTATTGGAACCGAACTTCCGGAGCTGTTTGAGTCTTCCGTCCGGCTCGGCTGCGCTCTGGTACAAACTCAGCATGAACTGCAGGTTCTGGTCCGCTTCCTGCTCGTCCGTCAGCGGCCGGTGGTGCGCGCCTTTGTACTTGGCGTTCAGGGTCCGCCGGCTGCGCTTTAACGTGGGGTGATAGGAGGTCATTTTGTGCACGGCTCCGGCGGAGGTGCAACACAACAAGAAGACAAAACACGACAGGACGCAGACAGGCAGTAGGCTGCGTTTGGAGCGGGTAAATCTCATGTTGGGTGAAACCTCTGGTGCTAGCGAGCTCCACCAACGAGGCTGTAGCCGGCAACCATCCCCCGCGCTGCCGAGGGCGGGGTTTAGAGGCTCACCTGACCACGGCCCATTTCTGATATGAGAACCGGCTTCCTGAAACTGGGAGTGAACCCAATTAACCAACCGGATGCCAGGTAAGTGGTGCGTAAAAGTGGCAAGGATACACATCCTGTTTCCTATGCGCTCTGTCCTCATTCCTTTATTTATTTATTTGCCTCTTTGGCACACAACATTTAATGTAAATTATATTCTATATATTCTCTAATCCGTATCTTATTATTGTATGCAGCACTTATATTCATAGTTTTATAATGTTTATTTCATGTATAATACAGACCTATTTATGTTCATGTGTCATGCAGTTACATCCTGTGCTTGCTTTTATTTTGCACACCATAATAACATTAAAATATATACTTTCCCCTCATATCTTTGATTAATACATCCTATTGGATATTCTTTTAGTGTTTAAATCTTCGCTTATGTGTATTATTTATGTAACTCCCATGCTTGTGTTCATATTCTATTTTCTGTTTGGATTTTTTGAATTCTGTATCCTGTACAGGTGCAGCAATGACCCAGTTTCCCCATAAGGGTCATTCAAGTTCAATCTTAACCGAGCTTACATCAGCCTTTCCAAATATCCTATGTCTATATGCACAAACCATATATAATGAACTAATCTGACATTTACCCTAAATCTTAAAAGTGCTAGATGTCTCTTCCCATTCTTACTTTTGGTTGAAATCTACAAAACTGCAAACAAATGAAACTTTCTCAAAAAGTGCAATTTCTGTTGTGTTATCTGGGACAAACTGGACCAAGCAGGTGTAAAATTTGGCTCATCTTTTTCATGTGCAGACTAAAACAAAATTGACCTTTTTATGCAGATTTCAAACATGGCAGTGCTGGTGACACCGACAGCTGATAAGCACTTTCAGGTTAGAGCCCAAAACCTGTCATTTTCATTAGCAATATATCTGATAACTGCTCAGTGACTGTGTGGAGTGGTGTGTGTTTGTTTGGTGGATGGATAGATGTAGATGTTGGCCATAGATGGGGAGGGGCGAGGGGTGGGGTTCCCAAAGTCCCCCCCATGTATAGTAACCCATAATTGCTCACTACATGCCCCTGGTGCCCATATCTTCCCTTGTGATCTCTACAGCTGCCCCAGCCCACTGTGATGTTTGTGTTTATGTGTGTGATTGGTTGTGTGGAATTTGTGTGAAGATGGGGACAGACATACAACCCCCCACCCCCAAATGCCCCAGGACGTACAGTTAAATGGCTTATTGTCAGGAATGTGGGCAGGATTGGAGGCAGGTAGGATATTTGCATTAGAAACCAGTATAAATTGGAGGCTTGAATTGTTTGGGTGTCTCAGGCAGGGAGGGAAGATTCAGATGATCTCACTCAAGTAGAAGTACTTTTATATGGCTCAAGTAGAAGTAAATTTGTAAAAAAAAAAACACCAACCATTGTCTGTTTCCAGCAATTTGAAGACCCTTGTTCCTGGGTTTTCCAGTACAGCCAGCTGTGGCTGCCTGGCCTGGTTGCATGGTGGTTTTGTCTTATATTTAGACTTCTCCCTGCCGTCTTGCTGCTCTCTCTTGAGAATCTCATGGTTGTTTTCGTTGTTGTTTTTTCAGAGGTAATTGTGCTACTGGTATAATTTGAAGCCTGTGAGTTTGCGTACGCAGAGTTTCCAGTAAGTGAGTCGGTCTCAGCAGGGAGGAGCTCTGCAAGATTACAAGATCTCTGAATGGAGGACGTATTGTTTCGTGTTTGAAACCACAGTCTGGGTCCCAACCCAGTGTGAGAAACCTCTGGTCAAGAAAACCTCATCTCCATTTGGCTTTGATCCCAATAAGAGCAGCTTTAACTACCAAGCCAATAATGTAATAAAGTGTTCCTGAAAAAAAAAGTGCTGATGAGGGAAAATGTCTGTAAAAAGAGATCGTGATCCAGCACCAAACTTGAGGCTGCAGGAGCGACAAACCCATTTAGATTGATGTTTCATGTCGAACATCACTGTGGTATAAAATAGATTAGCAAGGTATTTTTGTTTTTTCCTCTGTGATAAGTTTTTACAATCATGATATACAATCAGATATTCAGTCATCTTCCTACTTTTTTCAGTTCTATCCACAATCTATTTGGCTCTTGGGCCAGAAGTAATGAACTTTATTTTTAAACTTTTCAAAAACGCAAAGTACAAAGTCTTCACAACGAGGTGCAAGTACAGAATAAAATATAAAAATGTGCTAGAAGTACAAGCTAAAGAATGTCAATCACCGACTTTCTGATATTTAAGGCCAATATCAGCTCAATATGATCAATGTAGCACCAGGTGGCACCACTAGAGGTCGCTGTGTGTCTGAATGATTTCTGTATTGAATTGCATGGGAGAGATAGTTTATTTGTATTTGTGCCCATCAAAGGTTTTGTAGTCTCTCTCTTTCTCTCTCTTTCTCTCTCCCACACACACACACACACACATACACAGTTAACAGACACCACAACAGTGATTATCTACAATCCCAATCATTGTCTGTGGAGAGAGTGTGGGAAAAAAACTACACACAAAACCTATCAGAGCTTTCGGGCAAAATCACATTTGAACACTTTCATCCCATAATGAGAAAAATGTGATGCCTACTCTGAAAAAAAGAAAAAGTCAAACCCATGTGAATATTATGGACGATTAAAATAAAGTTTTGAGGGTTTGAACAAAGCTTGGCCGCTCAGCATGATGAACCCATCGATGGGAGCAGCAGGGCTGAAGATCAGTCCTGAGACACTTTCCATCCTGCATTTTAAAGATCTTACATTGGATTTATTAAAGGCTTCAGGTTGGTAAATGAAAGTCACACAGAGATATGAGAATCCATTACAGAGTAAATTCCCATGTTCTGTCATGGGCTGAGAAGTTATCTGTTTAAGAAATCACTTTACTCACTTCCTCTTCTGCTTGATAATTTGCTCTTTTTTACCTCTTTCAGAAACTTTTATTTTCATTTCTTTCTGCCACTTCTCGTTTATGTGATCGCAGGAAGTTCACGGCCTTTTGGTCTCGCCCTTGCACTTCACACTGCACTGCAAAAATGTCATTTCATTTTCTTCAATCAAGGTCAAAAATCTGCCAGCGGGATGAGATAATCCTCCTTTGTTTCCAATGCAGTTTCACTTGTTTGAAGAAGTATAAATGTGTTGAAACAAGGCAGAATAAGGAAGATCAGCCCACTAGGATCAAGAAAATGACACAAGAAAATTCTGGAAACAAGTTGATTAGCATTGGAAACAAGTGGGATTATCTAATCCCACTGGCAGATTTTTGACATTGAGGTAAAACAAGATTTGAACACTGAAGAAGAGACTGAATTACTTCTGATGGTTCTTTGCAATGTAATGATTTTTTACAACAGCATCATTTAAATATCATAAAACCTGATACATTAAGCACCAAGATGAAAATGAAAAATACATGTAGTTTTCATCTCAAAAATCTCATGTGAGCAAATCAGACAGCCTGAGCTCAGATTAACCCAATCAAATAAACTGTGTTTAAATGGGGAATTATCACTGGAGCAGAGAATTAACAAGCGAAATAGCAGTAAATGAGCCTTGTGTAATGCTATTAGGCTTGTGTAATGTTTGTGACTGCCTGTTAAAATGTCTCTTAACATGCAAGAAAGACCAGCAGACTGGTCCGAGTGTTACGTGTTACCAAATGTTATTGTTGGCCTACAGGCTTATGTGGGCGCTCTCAGGTCTGCATAGCTGCTGCCTGGCTGGACGAAGGCTAATCTCTGCTTTCACTCAAAAACACCAAAGAGGCTGCAAAGTACTGAGAAATCAGGGAGTGGCAGCTCATATCAGTAATAATAACAGTTTGTGTAATACCAAAATGAAGGTCAGTCTAAAATAAATCAGGAAAAATAGCTATAATATCCCTGGAACTTTCTGTAGTACTCAGTAGTTTGTGGTGAGCATCTAGTACTCAGAAGGTATTTTAAAATTTTTATTTGCTTTATTACAGGATTTTTGATGTGATGGATAAATATTGGTATATTTTTCCCTCTTTTTTATATTTTTGTTGGTTTTATTAGTTTTGCAGTCTACAATTTCAATATATCAGCATGATTTGCGACTGTTTTCTATTGCAAATCTAGGCATAACTTTCAATTTAGATGATCACTTTAAAAAAAAATCAAATTCTACTCCTTTTAACACCCTTTTCAATGTCAGATTCCTTTTTTTTTTTGTTTAATGTCGTTTTTCATTCATTCACGTTTATTTATTCAGATCCTTAATCTTTGAATCTAGGCGGTGTTCATCCCTCTGAATTCACAAAACTCTTTGAATTAAAAAAAAAAGTTGATTTGTATAATAATATAGGCCGATGTTATATCAAGACAACCTATTCTTTGGTTGGTCCC
>OMLF01038907.1:0-10549 GCA_900302615.1 Holocentrus rufus | reverse complement strand
GACTATTTTGTAGACTCCTCTTTCTTATCCTCATCATTCCTCATTTCAGTTCCTCCCTCATCTCCTTGCTCCTCCTCCTCCTCCTCCTCTTCATCCTCTTCCTGGACTCACAGACGTGCTCTCAGGATCCGTCTTGATCACATTCAAGAATGTTGAGGAAGTTCTCAAGAAAGCTCTCAGGTTCAGTTCTACAATATTTTCTAAAGATTGGTCTTGCTGTAGAAACTTCTCTAAACTGAGCACCCCCTCCTCTTCCTCTTCCTCCTTTAATTCTCTCTAAAACCTCATCCTCTCATTCCTGTCTCGCTCTCCTTCTTCTCAGGCTGTGGCACCTCATTAAGGTTATCTTTTCATCTTCATTTTTATTTTTCCATCTGTGCTGACCTGCTGTGACAGATCAATGCCCGGAGAAGGACTCAATCATGGAGAGGGGCGGCAGCGACCCTCCTGTGACCCCAGAAACCAGCAGAGTGATGGCTGAACCAGAGGCTGGCTGATGGGTGGGTGGATGTTGGGGGTGCAGTCACAGTCCAGAGGGTCATTCATTGTATTCGCAAAACCTGGATATGCCAAAGTGCAGCTACAGTTTATGTGAGGGTGTTCTCTTACTATATTTATTATATTCCTATTTATTTTGTATCACTTACTTTACTCTTTAGTTAGTTATGCATCTTTGCTGACAACATTCACAAGCAGAGACACAACTAACTGATCAGATAACTGAACACCTGTGCATGCAGTCAACTTAACAGCAGTTTGAGCTCTATTTTATTTTAGACATGTTGGGTTTGGATTGGTCGGGCTGGTTTTGACCCGATGGCTCATATTGCAGATAAATCATGATGCATGCTTACAGAGGCACAAAGATGATTTTGGCTTTGATCAACAGTGCACAAAGATACTACTCAGTTACAACGATGTGAGTAAATGTAATTAGTTACTTCCGTCCTCGTTGCCGTGCATCACATACAGCACTTTGGACACGCTGAAGCTGAGTTTGCTGAACGAAGTTTCACTGCAGTTAAACCTGATTCAGAGAATTCATCAAAGAGAGAGTGTGCAGGAAATATTGGTGTAATTTTTTTTTCCACTCCTGGCCCTGCTGATGGTTTTCTGCTCTACGAGATAGTTAATTGCAGTTTATTGCATTCACCAGCTTTGCATCTCAGGTGTACAATAGTCCCGGATTAGATTGCTAAAATTAAAACCACTCATTTAATTGGATGTCTGGATCCCTATGTGATCGATTAAGCTCGTCTAAATCAAGACAAACATTACCAGCGTTTGCCAAAATTTATATTCCCTGAATCGTGTTTCCCTGGCGGTGGATGCTCATTTTCTCCTTGCAGTGTTTTGCTGTTTTGCTGTTGCATGAGGACATTTGCAATTTGTATGAAAATTGCTCTTAGCACATAAAAGCTATATTGAGTTACAGCCTGACAGATTCTTTGGGGTATCAATGGCTGCTCGCAGTTTCAATCAAGTGTGATCTGTTCATTATGAGACAATGAGGAAGGTTAGTTTTGATGGGCTACTTTCACTCTTTGTTATTACATGAAGTGTTTTTTAAAAAATGTTTTGACTGAAAAGCCACTGCTAGGTAAAAAAAAAAAAATCCATACAAATTGAAATGATGTTCTTTTCTTCTCTGGTGTGAAATCGAGGTGAGGACGGCCCAAGAGGAAAAGAGGTTTTTAAAAATATGTTTTGGCAAAGTTTCAAACTTTAAAATCATTTCACAGGATTATACAGAATGAAATTTGCCATAAGTCATAAGTCAGTCCCAAACCGCCCCATAATGATCGAAGGTCACGCTCATTTGTGATGTCATAACCCCACACGTCCATTGATTGAATTTTTCAGGCTGTACGTTATGCTGCGTTCATGAACAATGGGAACTGGGAGGTTTCCAGCTTCCGAGTAGATAAATCATAACACTGTATTTTTTTTTTCCCACCACCATATTTACATTGAAAGCAGCAAAACAAATGCAAACAAACAAACCGTTCTTCAAACAAACCAATCTTTTGTTTAATTTGTTTGATCTTCTTCAGTTTAGTTTTGAGCCGCAGTCTGCCTGTCATACGTTGTGTGTAAAAGTTCCCTGTGCAGTGGTCAAACTGCAACACACTCCGAGGACAAAACAAGGACAGACCACCGGGAAATCACATGACTTTAGGTGATCTACATCATGGCACAACAAAGGTTTGTTATTCTTATTTGTCTGTTGTCTACCTGGCACTGCGCCACAGTCATCAGAAGTGAGTTTTGGACTTCTTTCCCCATCCCACCTCAAAATGTTCAAGTGTTTGAGGTCGGAACACAATGGACACCCAAAAGTTGCATTTGGTTGGCTGCTTTCACACCAGCAAAAAGATGTGGAATATGAGCCTCTCTTAGTGCTTCAGGATGTTGCTCATCCTCTATTGATATCAGCACTGGAACTGACATTAAATATGACATTTTCATAAATCATTGACGGCAAATAATTGCACACGGTTAAAAAGTTCAGTTATGAAAGAGAAATGGGAACATTATCCAGGGCTCACTGACTTGCCACGCAATTTTACCATTAGCCCCTAAACCTCCCAATTATCAATGTCCTGCTGTGTTTTTTCTAATGCATGTCTGCACAGACAAGGACTCTAAAGTCTACTTAAAAGCTTAAACTGTGCTGCTCTCATCGTTCACCACAAATGTCACCATGTTGCTCATTTCAGTTTTGACGTCACAGATCTACATTTTAGATAAATTGGACTTCAGAGAAAGATCCAGGTTTCTAATAGAGCTGTTTGTGTTTTTTTTTTCCTTTTCAGAAGTCAAATGTTTCCACTTCTGCTGAACACAGCATGTGGACTTCTAAGGCCGGAGACACAAGGGGATTGAAGGAGCCATTTATTTATTTATTTATTTATTTATTTAATTTTAAAGAACTGCAAATCGTTACAGTTTGAGTTTAAATGATGTCCCCACAAGGACGTTAGAGGAAAATACATCATCAGTGCAGGACGTGGCGGTGGCTGTGGGGAAAAAACGGAGAGGAGCACCGATGGTTGGAGTCAAAGTGAAACCGTACATGTGGATCAGGTCTTGAAACATTTTGTGTTCCCAGGCAGCCCGTGTGAAACAGACCTGGAGCTGGTCTGGTGAGAGACTGTCTGCTTGTGTTCGGATCACCAAGACGCATTTTAAAAGTCTAAATTGGTGTAATTTGGACATCGGTTGGGTTTATTCCACGGACAGAGACGGCAGGGATGAGAAGAAGTGGAGTTATGGAGGAAGTGGTGGATGGGAACGCATCTCTGCACAACTGCAACTGAATCACCTCAGCCTCTGGAGCAGGTATATCATCTATGACACACACACACACACACACACACACACACACACACACACAGATTCCAAGGTCAGCAGTGAGTGAAATTGAAGGCAGGAAGGGCAGACAAGAGGATAGATGGAAGCACGGCTGGATGGGTGTGTGCGGTTGAGGGTGTGTGGATGGATAGATGAATGGATCGAAGTTTTGCACGAGTGGATGGATGGACGGAACGGAGGGAGAGACTGATCCCAGCACCTGTAACGAGCTACCTTTCCCTCCCTCGCTGCCAGGTGCCATTGATCACGCCTGCTCCTCCATGCATTTTTAATTGCTTGGTGAGAAAACAAATTAGACGACGCTCCGGGGCACACAGAGACACGAGCAGAGAGGTGAAACGAGGCCGTGATCACAGGAGCAGCCCCGCCGTGCGAGCCGGGCTCACACCCTCGCATGGATAATGCGTACAGTAAGAGCCACGGGGGTCGGATGGCAGGGAGAGCCAGAGGCAGCGGAGCTCCTTTCAAAGAGACCCGAGCTGACCGGAAAGTCACCAGATACATTTACCCAACTACTGGAGGTACCGGCACTTTACTTTTGTATTTCCATTCAGTGAGACTTTATACTTCTACCACATTTCAGAGGGAAATCTTGTACTTTTTCCTGCACTATTATCTTCACAATGAAAACTTTTGAGACATTATACTGAGAATACCAATATACTAGATTTTAACTTTTGCACATTTTTCCATTGACACTTCTACATAAGGAACGGATCTGAGTACTTTTTCTACCACTGCCAGAAAGCAACCAGTTTCAATTTGTGCGAGTTGTTCACAAATATGATAAATATTCAGTTGTCTTATTTATGGGTAGAATAACATACAGCCAGCTGGTCATTATCACAAAATTATATCATTAACATGTTATACAGCTGCTTGAATCAAATGTTCCCCAAATAAATGAAGTGATATCCATGTTGTAGTGACTTCATGGCTCCAGCAGGTGTCGTTTTTTTGCGCGTAGTGATTTATCAAACCTGTTTGAAGTGACTGTGCATCGAACCAGTCAGGTGTTCATTACATCATTATCATCATTATACCAGTTCATGTATTAAAACAGTTGTCATTCATAAATGCTGGGGTATTACAGCCATATAATATTGAAACATTATTTTTACTTCATGGTTAGAACAAGAATCTACAATATTTTCATGTAAATATGTCTGTTGTTTTACCCTCTATTGGTGATTATTATAATAGTGACCAGTTCCTGACTCTTATCCACTGTCTGTTCTAAACCTTCGGTGTCTGGTCGCTCTTTCCTGCTGCACAGGAAGTGATGCGTTTTATGCTCCCACTTTGTTTGGAATAAACAGAAGAAGAAGAACTGGGTAGCTAGCATGAGCAGTGATAACCACCATGTCTGAACTGACAAAGAAAAGAGAAACTCAAACTCCGTCAACGGAAAAGCCAAGTGCCGTCCTTACTGTTTGATTGACAGGTGATCTCTGGGAAGTGCAGTGCAGAAAGTGAATCCGATCAATTTTGGTTTGGGATCAATCTGGTCCTGTGTGTGTGTGTGTGTGTGTGTGTGTTCATCTGTCGACCCTCCTTGGCTGGTTGGGCAGTGATAACTTGGAGCAACATTTATTGTGAGTCCAGCTGACTGTCAGACTTCACTTTTTCACTGAAGCAACAACTGAGTGTTGAGTGTTTTTTTTCATATCGTACCATCGCCATGTATTATCAGTAGGGCCGTTAATCGATTAAAAATTACGTGATATGCTTATTAGTCAATGGAATTAATCACAAGTACTCACATATATCAATATTTGTTTTTTCAAAAGCCCCCAAATGAAGATATTTCAACTCAAACAAAACTCAAACATAAGTCAAGTATTGAATAGACAGTTTATAGTTGGCATTATCAAACGATTTTATCCAAAATGACGTACACATGAGATTTCAACACAACACAAGTACAAGAATAGAAAAATCAAAAGGTGGCATTAGAAATCAATTGTTTTATTTCCAATCATTTCTCCAAATGTTTTTTTTTATTATTGAATATAAGTCTATCACTGAGCCTAAAATGTGGCCAGAACAGTTTTTGTTTAATTATTTAACATAAGCTTGTTACTTATGCAACAATATGGCCGTAACAGTGTTTTTAACATACTATTTGCATTTATGACAACTAACGCACTGACCGGGTGGAGCTGTGCGCCTCACGGGGTCAGAGGGGTGCGTTGGATTGACTCCGGTCCTGAGGGGCTCTCTCTCTCTCTCTCTCTCTCAGTAACATTAATACATTAATTAACAGCAACATTACATAACATTGTAAGCATTCATTTGCTTTATTTTTTAACACTATCATTTTAATTGAAATGAACGTGTTAATTTGACAGCTCTAATTATCAGTGTTCATCTTGCCGCACTATTTATGTGTGTTATGTTTCTGTGATTGTGTGTTGGTGTGAGTGTAAGGTGTGTTTTGTGTTGCAGTGTAGAAGTGTTGTTCTCGAAGTTGTGAAGTGTGCATCAATCTCTGATGAACACGTCACTGCAGCCTTTTTGTCAACAGTGCAACAACCAAAACGCCCTGGTGTGTAATTTCTGTTGTGTCTAAGTTGCAGTTACTTTTGTGTTGACTGATAGGAAATGTTGCAGTAGCGCTGTACTGTGTGTGTGTGTGTATGTGTGTGTGTGTGTGTGTGTGTGTGTGTGTGTGTGCTGTAGTGAGCCACAAAGGCTGTTGTCAGTCTGTATTTTCATATTTATTCAGCAGGCTGGATGCGTCCACGACAAATTTCCTCCGGGAGTGTAAAGTCTATCTTATCTCTCATCTTACCTTACCTCCTTATTGAAAATGTGAATTACATATTCCAAGGGGTGTGTGTGTGTGTGTGTGTGTGTGTGTGTTACGTTACAGGTGAAATAATATAGAGTGAAGGTGTAATGTATTCTGCTGTTTTTTATGCAGCGATGGTATCTGTTTCCACCTAACACCTCGCGCGTCTCTTCTCAGTTTCTTCTCAGCACGCTCGTGTGATTAAGGATCTCGGCTTGTGTTTGATAGGGTTCACCGCAGATGCATGCCATAATCTAATGGGAAATCTGGGGTCTTTTATTTAGATGCAGCAATGATGAAGCACATTCAAGTCCTCATAAACTAGGTGTGAAAAAGCAGATCATTCTCTTTAGAAGTCCAAACTATCCTGAAGCTCCGAGGTCTGATGCTCCTTGACCCGCGGCGTCTGCCCTGCGCTCGTTTCCTTCAGTCGAGACGGTTCTGCCGGCTCCACAGGGCAGCTGAGCCTGACCTCTGACCTCACTGTGGAGGCAGGCAAGTGAAAAGATGGATTCCCCCCTCAGGGATCAACAGAGCTTTGCAGCTGCATGTAGACGCTGTAGAAGGCCAACCAGCAGGGGTGTTAAGTAACTGAGTCCATTATTAATTGCAGTCCTGTTCTTCAGTCCAGTTCTGAGCTTCTTTCTCTTTACTTTCTCCTTGTCCTTTTTCGTGCACTACATTTATCTGATGGCTGGAGCTTTGCAGAAGAAGCTTTTCCATGCAAAACATTTTCATGATGACATTGCTGCTCTCACTTAAGTAAAAGATTTGAGAACTTTTCCCACCCCTGCTTACTGAATGCTGAGTGAACTCCTGCTTGCTTGTGTTGCCATAAACTAAATAGGTCCTGCAGTACAATGTTAATGAAACTCTCTGCCTGCAGTATAGGGTCGATGCAGCATGAATGCATCAAAGGGGAGACTTAAACAATGTCTACCTCAAAGCTTCAAGTTAACGGCCAAAATCCTGATTTGTTCCCCAAAAGTGGCATAAAAAACATGTAACCTTCTGACCTCTATAGGTGACCCCTGGGAATTGCATCATCAGTTCAGTTCAGTTCATTTATTATCCTACAAGGGGAAATTCAGTTTGCAGCAAGGTACGATTAAAAAAAAAAAAAAAAAAGAAAAACAGAAGCCACAATGACAATAAAAGCAGTAAAAGAAACAACATAGCACATAAAACACTACAATAAAAATCAATACAAACACATAAAACAGGCCTGTAAAAGTCTACACACTGAGCAGTGATGAACAGGACTCAAATGCAATATAAATGAAATCCTGAAATGTGCAAATTCACATAAACATGGGATGCAATCATATAGTGTGCAAATTAAGCAAATGTAATAAATGAAACCTTTTTGAGTCTATTGCACTTTGCTCCGAGTGCGACTGGTGAGGCCAAGGAGCTCCCCCAACCTGATGGATGTCTTCCCTTGGTAACTGGGGAAACCAAGATTAGTGCAATGTGCCAGAAAAACAGGGTGACACACAGAATTAGAACAAGAAAATGAGACCACTGTGAGTGACCCAGATATCCTAAATGTGCCTTTTAGTTTTACAAAGAGTGAACAAAACCATGCATTTAACATTTAACACCGATTTCACAAAAAAACACAAAGACTTGAGAGCAGACTTGAAAAGGACAGGCTTGAGGTTGGATCACACTGCGACTTAACCTCGATGTCTGATTACTAATTAAAATCCAAACACTACATGCACACTGATCAGGCTGGGTTTAGACCTAAAAGACTCTTAGTTTTTTAACTTAGGACATCTTATCATATTGTAGTCCAAACCCATGTTCCTTCTCCATAACGATCGAGTTGTCGCATACAAACAAAGATCAGGGCGGGGATTATGGATTGGGCTTGGTGCATCTGTCCAGTTTGATTTCTGAGCCTCTGCTGGTCTGTTTTGGATGAAATTTGGTAGAATGATGGATTTTGACACTGGGGTCCAGCATGTTGAATATAAATCTGATTGGCCCACCACAGCGCCACCACCAGGCCAACAGGGCCCTGAGCTTCACGCTCAATATCTCAGACACTACCGGGTCAAATCTGATGAATCTTACATTGATATCCAGTATCCACAACATGAAACTGATTGGTCCACCACAGCGCCACCAACAGGCCAAAGAGTCCCCAAACTTCAAGCAGCCACACACCAAACCTCACATAGTAAAAAAAAATATTAGAATAGAATGGAATAGAACAGAATAACAACTGCACCCACTGATTATAGGGATATCATGGTCACTGTTGGCTTGTTTTTTTTTTTAACTTGAAGCTGAGAGCATCGGACCAGATTGATTGGACGTGCTTAATTCTATTCTGTTACAAATTCCACCTGGAAGAACAAGTGATTCACTGGATCAATTTACTCGTGGCAAGGTGTTCTTATTTAAGTAACCAAACTCTCAAACCTAAACATAATGATGTGCTCTGACAGTTTTATTCTGGAAAACAGTGATTCACACAGGAACCACACATCCAGATACAAACAAGTCAACACAATTAATAGTACGATAAAATTTGTTTTCATTATTTTACTGGTTGCCTGTACTTTGTTTTGTTTAAGTGCTTAATGAGGTTGCGTTCAATTAGTCGTATTTTCGATGCACTCTGAGTCAGCAGAACACCACATCAGTACAGGTCAGGAAATAAACTGAACTGAGCCCTTTGTGACATTCAGCTGTTTTTCACCATCAATTTGTAGCCTTTACATAATGTATGCACCCAAAATGAAAGTTCACGGCAATATTGAGTCACTTTTTGGGTAAAGTGAACTGCAAGCAACAGAATGATTTAGGCCTGCATGTTACTCTAAGATGTGAATATTAGAAGTCTGTGCAAATTAATATTTGATATGGAGCATAAAGAAATGTCTGAAGGTGTGGAGTTGGCATTTCTCAGTTTATCCACATTGTGTGAAGTAGAGGTGCGCACAAGTTTGTTTTACAAATCGAAAGTTTAGCTTGGAAGGTGGCATGATGCGCCCTAATTTATAAATGTGCGATCCAACATTTGAGCCCACTGATAAAGTAATCAGCGAGTCACTGATACAGATCAAAAAACATATCGTCCAGGAAATACACAGTATATTATGGTTTTTTTGTGATATGATACAATAAAATACTACTTTTCCTCCTTTTCTCCTTTAAGTACTTTGCAGTTTGGTTGTTTCTGTGATTTTGTCCAACTGGCCCCGCAGCTAGTATTGGCAGATGCAGGAAAACAAATGACCGATTCCTAATCGTACACCTGTGAGTGATGAAAGTGCTGTTAATTAGGTACCTCATTAACAGTTATTTATTCAGTGTTTGAGGCAAACCATTATGTTCAGGTCTGCCACAACGTTCTCCAAGTGGAAGTTCTTGAAAGATCATTTGGCAAGTTCACAAGATGATTCACAACTTTCTGATCCTGATGAATATTTGGTTGTATCATGGGTCCTTTAACCCAATTAATATATTACCTGAACTGAGGCTCCAAGTGTGAAGCAGCCCACTGTACTTTTTGGCATCATAGGTGTACCAAGGATTTCCTCTTTGAAATAAACTTTGTTTGTTCCAGCTTAGTTAGTTCTCTACCCTTTTCAACCCTTATTTCATATATTACCCTGAAGTGTGGAGTGCAATTTGTCTGAATGTCTCTGCACTCTGTAACAAAATATTTAATACTACTAAACATCACTGCAATACGATTGAATCCAATATTAAATTTTGTTCAATACCAAATGTGTTCTGCATGCTCAAGTATATTTATATTCCAGCATCACCTCCAGCAGGAATCTACATGCAGCTGGCATGTGGTTTGGAAGAATTAAAGGAAGAAGAGGGAGTGCAAGAGACATAAACTTAGAACAGTCAACTGGTCAGTATTGCAAAATAAGATCTGTGACACAAATTATTACACAGCTACTTGTGATTGAAAGCAATAATTTAACAAAAGATATTTATTTTAAAATTTTTATTAGACTTAAAGCTAAAACAAAAAGTCCATAGATTCAGTTTGTGTCGATAAAACTGGACATGGCTCAACGCGGTAGCAGCATTTCAGCAGTGTTAGCCCACCATGGATTATATTTACCCTCTTCCTTGTTGTCCTTGTTGTTTGCTTCTGATTCTCTTTTTTTCTGGTAAAAATAAGTCTACATACAAAGCAAAGATGAAAACACGACATTTATTTCAGCCTTCAAAATAAATAAATTCCAAATAAATTAAGTTCTATCCATGTTGTAGTGACTTTGTGGTTCCAACAGGTGTCGTTGTTAGCTAGCTTCATTAACGACAGGAAAAGGACTGAACTTTCCACGCGGAGTGACATCAAACCTGTTAAAAATGACTGATCATAGCAACGGGCAGTTATTC
>OMLF01038905.1:9096-29685 GCA_900302615.1 Holocentrus rufus | reverse complement strand
AAACATAATAAGGTTAATGCTGATTTTAACCTCAGGATGTGGACTATGAGACTGACTTGTGGCTTGATCACTGCTATTCCTATTAAGTGCATGTAGTAAAAAATATTTGAAATATTTTGAAAATATTTTGACAATATAATAAATAAAATAAGGTCTATTGAACAATTTTAATAATTATTACTACTTTAAGGTTACACTTTATTTCAAGTGCATTGGGTTGCATTACAAACAGATTATAAGACCTTTAGATGCAATTACAATATAATTCTAGAAAGAAAACATTGGAAATTCAAAACTGTCAAGTTTACATGTCAATAACCATATGGTTGCCCCATAGGATATTTAATGTCCTACATTTTGAACATAATGCTCATGATATCATGCTCTCATTTTATTTATCATACACTCAGTGTGCGTATAATGTGCCTGTGAAGAAAAGAAAATGATTGATTTGCAGATGTGCGTCCAGAGCACAGAGCAGCAGCCAGTACCTGGAGTATCCCAGCTGTTTGCAGGCGGAGAAGCCCAGGACGTTGTTCCAGTCCTCTGAGCAGACCGTCCTCCACGTTCCTCCACTGAGAACCTGCAGCACTGAGCTCTTCCCGCTCAGACGCACTGAGACACACACACACACACACACACACACACACACACACACACATGGTCAGAGTCAGTCAAATACTATAGATGGAAGAATGTGCGAAGAATGTTTTCAAAGCATGAAAGGTACCAGATGAGTCTTGTGTCACTTTCAGTGCGAGTCAGTCAGGTCTGAATGTCTGTTAGAATTTACATGTGTGCACATGTGTGTGTTTCAACTGATAAGGGTTTTTGACCCTTAATGTTATTTTTGGACTTAAGTTGCCTATTGCTGTTATGTTGTACCTATATTTAGCATTTTTAAATGTGATCAATTTCATGGAAGATATACATATCTATCTATCTATCTATCTATCTATCTATATAGATAGATAGAGAGATAGATACATAGATATTTATAACATCGCAGCAAGTAGTCTGTATATATTTGCAACACATTAAAAACATAATGTAAATCAAATTGTTTTTCAGTAACTTTTTTACATTAATTTTTCAATACAAACACAACAAGAAGTTGAAACAACTTCAAAATTCTATCAAAATTCATTTTTATTTTTACCCTGTACACTTGATGAATCCTAAAAACATATAACAAACTTTTATCTTATGTAGTTCATTCTACAGTTGGATAATATACTTTCATTTTTGTTTTTATTTCAATTTCAGTTTACAACAGCAATTTTTAACAACTTGTTTTGTTTTTGTCATAGTTTTTGTTTACAATAACAGTGGGTTAACCTTTTCAATTCCACAATAAATATTCAATTAGATAAACTGGGTCATATTAGATGTTGGTGACACTGACTGGTTGATGCCTGATTTTTAATTAAAGGATATCTTAGGGAATCACTGTGTGTGTGTGTGTGTGTGTGTGTGTGTGTGTGTGCGTGTGTGTGTGTTGTGTGTCTCACCACAGCTGAGTTCGTCCTCTCCGTGCTCACAGTCCACCTCTCCGTCACACTGGGCCGAGCTGCTGATGCAACGAGACGACGTGCCACAGTGAAACTTCCCCACACAGCTCAGAGCCACTGCAGACAGACAGGACTCTACTGATGAGGTTGACACTGTTAAGGATAACAAACTTTTCTATTTTATGGGTATTTCTGCTTTTTAGGCCAATAACATGGATGGTGTTTTAAAAGACAGAGAAATAAGAAGAGACAAAGAGCCGGGGAGAAAATCTAAACCTGCATGTGTCAAACAAATTTTTTGTGTGTTTGTCACAGGTTTGGATCAAAACTGCTCGCTATTCTATTCTGTCTTGCGCTTTTCTAATTGTAATTATTCTAATCCTGTCCTGTCCTGTCCCACTACATGACATTCAGACAGCTCTGTCCTAGTATGTAACCTTGTCTGTGTAGTACCATTGTATTTATGTAGTGACAACAGGCAGCCAGTTTGATTTCAGCTCAGTGTTTGGTTAGAGAATAATCTCATTGCTGTGATCCACTATTCACAATAAACCAACACCATTAAGACACCGTTCACCATTCAGCACCATATGAGCGAAGGTGGGCCCTCCGCTCTCACCACGTCCCAGAATTCACATGTATGTGCAGGCCCAAATTGTATAACAGGATAGGGCCGCATCAAATATTGATGGAGCCGTGGCGGTCCGAGCTACAATGACTCCATTATTTGAAAATGGATGTGGCTTCATGGTGACGCTCACCTCCGAGGCCGATGCCGAGAGCGAGAGTGACCACCACGATGACGCAGGCGGCAATCAGCTCGATCCGGCGGGCAAACAGTCGGACCTTCCAAGTTTTCACCTCCAAGTCATCCTCTGTGGAGAAAAAAGGGTTAATGAGCTCTACAGAATTTCAGTTTCTTATGTTGTGATGCACCTGCACTTCGATCAAACGTAAATAAGCAAAGCGGGGATCTCTGCCATGAAGAACTGTGTTCCTGCTGACATATCTAGGATTCGGTATCTCCCAGTTTCGGCATTTTCATCCAAAAATATTCCAAATCAATGTGGGCTACCCTAGAAATGTCATTCTTGGCAGGGTGGATACATCTTTTTTGACATCCCTGCTCTGACAGCTACAGTAGAGAAACAATAGAAATACAGGGCAGAGAGAGGAGATGACATGCAGCAAAGGGTGCAGGCTGGACTCAGACCTGAACCGGGGCTGACAAGGGCTCACCTTCATGGTACTACGTGCTCTACTGGTTGAGGTACCAGGACGTCCCCTGAAACGGTACAGTCACACCTACAGCTGGTCATCTTTACCCATGGTGGCAAGGTGAACTTTGCTGCCTTTTTGTATTTGGTTCATTTGTTTCTACTGCCCAATCACAAGCATTCTGGGGCTTTCACCAACCTGGTGCCTGTAACTTCAACTACTCTTCCTCTCTGGTGTTTGTGCCAGTCTTTATATTCTAATACTAGACTTTCCGAGAATGAGCGTCTATCTATCTTCTTTCCATAAAGTGCTTTGGGGTTGTTTCCTGTAGTTGGCTCAGATCACGTTCTCACTCATGACAAACCGCACCACAGCTCTCTCTGGTGCCACCTGAGGTGGAATGGCATTGTTCTCACATGACATAATGAACCAGACTAAATGAGTAAACGCACCAGAGTGGAGTTACACGGCTCAAACCATGGTTAGTGTGAATGTGTCTTAAAGCTACATTGACATAGTTCTTGTCTGTAGCAGCACAATTTGCCCTCCTGCTCTCTTTTTTGTTTGCATGCACAACTAAAGGCAAAACCCTGTGAAGCAGTCATTTAGCACCTCTTCATCTTTAAGTTTAAAAAACAGCAAAAGCTGAAAAACTTGCCAGAGATTGTGTCTGCCAAGCTCAATGATTTGGGAAATTAGTTTTTTCATGGGGATTTGAAGATTAACTAGTTACAAAAAGAGCTGAAGGCCTATAACATGCAGGCACTGGTTTCATCAGAATAAGCAGATCCCCACCCAAATTTAGGGCAAAATTCTCTGCTGCAGAAATGTGCCAGACCATCACCTTCTTAAGAGCATCAGCAAATTTAGTGTCTCTCACCGTTCATAAATGGCTGCACCTTGGTGATTGGCATGGTTGGGCTGGGTGCAGCTGGGACTTGAGGCGCTTCAGGTTTGGCAGGATCGTCCTCTGGCTGGTGGTTCACGTTGAAGCTGCTCAGGGGACTGACGTTCACGGTGGTGGGTGTCTCGACGGCAGGGAGGTCTTCCTCTGTCACGGAGACCACTTCAATCCTGGAAGGGTCCGGCTGCTCTGGTTCCTCTGCTTCGGGCCCCTAGATGTGGGTAGTATGAAGGAAAATGGTCCCTACTTCTCCTACACAGCAGTTTGTTCAAATTCAAATTACAGGAAAGCAGTAGTAAGGAGGGCAAGTGATATTTGAACTTAATTCTTGAATGAAGAATGTTGTTTGGGCTCAATCCCTGGATAGAAAAGATCCTATATCTAAAAGAGCTTGGGTGTTAAAGATATGACAAAGAAGTTCAATTCCTGATGAGACTGTAAATCCTGCATACCACCCCTCAACCTATCCATCTCTTCATTCATTTGTCAGTCTTTCTGTGTGTCCCTCTGTCTACTTACCGTTGGGGGGGTTGGTGTACTTGCGGCGGTAGTGGCAGCGATGGAGTCTGCAGATGCCTCTTCTGGTTTCCCCTGGTTTTGCGGCTCAGCCATGACTCGCCCTCACACTGTGTCAATATGCTCTGCCCATCTCAGAGCAGAGCACCCATCATCACCCAGAAAACTGAGTTACAGAGCACAGGGACGGACAAAAGAGGCAGAAGAAATAACGAGGTCAGTGGGATAGATAGTGAGAGTGGAGACAACAGCAAGAGAGGGACGGAGGGGAAAGCAAAGAAGTTGGAACCAAGTGACGATTGGGAAATGATGATGGAAGAGGAGGGATTAAACAGCGAGGAGTCCTTGTAGATTATCCTAAAATTGAGGTCTATTCCTGGATTCGGCCAATCAATGTCCGACATATTGATCATCTTTTCGTCATCGTGCCATTGTCCACAATCAATCACGTCCCAACACCGTCTCCCTTCACCTCCTTCTTCCCTTTATTCCTCTCTCTCAATGCCTCTGACTGTCTGCCCTCCTGGTGTGCCTGCTCTCTGGTACAAAGGGACACCTGAGCAGCGAGTGCTGCCACTGGATGGAGGGGATCGGGTAACCTTGTGCCTCCCCCTCCACGGGTAGAATTACATACTTGCGTGTCCCCAAACTTAGCAGAGAAACAGGGATGGGGTGGGAGGCAGGGGAGAGAGAGAGAGAGAGAGGGGAAGGAAGCTGCTGGTCAGTGACTGTCCGGTGCTTACATACGCCAGCTGCTACCTGCAATAGCTTCCTACAGATTGTCCAGGCAAATGTTCTAAATTCACAATCTTAATGATGATAATAATATTTATGTTGTATCGGGTGAATAAACATTACTCAGAAGTATTGTTAGATTGAAGGCCGGTGAAAAGGGCAAGGGATAATACAGGATGAAGCATAGGAAGCCTGGAACTTTCTCTTCAAGGTTAGCTAGTTAGCCTAGCTCACCTTCCAAGTTAGTTCCAATTAGTCCTTCCAAGATATAGCTATTTAGGTCAGCTAGTTGGCTAGCCTGCTTACATTATACACACACACACACACACACACACACACACTTTTGACTAGATTTTTTTTTACTATTTAATATTGTTAGTTAGCTAACATGCAAAAAAGGAGGGGGAAAGGTGTTTGAATAACTAAAAATTAAAATCCAGTCTGAACACGGCTACTTTAACACAGTGTAACACCGTAATAGTATTTTATTTATTATTATTTATTCTTCAATCAATAAAAGCAACTTTAAAATGGAAGATACATTGAAGGGAGAGAATAGAAGCACAAAAATAAATATGCACTTGGAGGACTACCTGGCATGCTAAAACAAATAATAAACCCCAGAAATAAGAAATAAAAAAAATGATAGCAGTACAATAAAACATACAAAATTATTAAGATTATGAGGAACTTTTTTCACTTTTTTTTCATTTCCTTTTTTTTTTAATGAAACGCCAAATGAAGAGTTGATTTCCAAAACACTCCCACTCTGGAAAGACTAATTCATCTTTCATTACTTTCACTAAATACTAGATCAAGTCTGTAAAAGTACCATCATTTAGTCAACCACGGACTGAGAATGCAAACTATCCTTTACAAAGTATTTTAATTTGCACTGTAAATCATTTTGTAAAAATAACTGTTACCTTTTTCCAAACTGTGTCTCTGTCATTTTGAAACAAAAGTCTTTACATCTAGCAGACAGCATCACATAGTGAGAGTTATCAGGTGAGTGGGTGAACTGTGGGAGGTCATCCTGTCAACTCTCATCACTCTTCTTCTACTACTCATGTCTTATTCAGAGAACAGCGATGGAGCGAAATGCACAAGGACCCACAGAGCCACGTTAAATCTGAGTCAAACTGGATCTTGGTGCAGCTGGATGTAGATTTGTGATGATCTTTTTTTTAATCTATTTATTATTTATTTTTAATTTTTGTTTTTTGTTTTTAAATAATTAAAGACATTTTCACAAATAATGCATCAAAAATAAATATCCATTTTGCCAAATGATTTAACACAATATAGTGTTTTGACTGACAGCCAGTTCATGAAAGCTTTTCTAGTTGTTCTAAACATCTGGAGTGTGGTAAGTGTTGTGTCTATGATACACAGGAAATGACATGTTTTACATTTGTGGTTTGTTTGGAATACATATAAGAACTAGTGGGAAATTAGTATGAGCAGTGATAGCCATCCTGGCTGACGGGCAAAACCACCAACACCTACAGAAATCCAAGAGAAAGACTTCACAGTACTGAACAGACTGACAAGACAAGTGATCTCTTGTAACTGCAGTGCAGAAACAGCAATGACAGCTTTGCATTAAAATGGAAGCTAAATTTACAAAAAAAAAACAAAAACAAAAAAAAAGCAAAAAACAAAAACAGAAGCATGTAGTGTTTGCTGTGGTTGAAACATGTAGAAAAATTCCATCAAGTAAATAGTTTGTGTGACAGAAAGTATATTTATTCCTGGTGTGGTAAAGTGACATGTGGGAGACATTCATGTGAATTTTGCCTTTCACATCTGTACACTAGATGTCAGCAGTGCGACGTTTAGTGAGTGAACGCACAGTAGAGTGGTACGCATCATGCTCAGGCTTCTCTATGTAATGTGATGAACAGGTGATGAAATACCTCTACTTATACTGCAGATATAATAAAGAATACAAATACAATAAACACAGTTTCGATACAACAATTGCACATGTACCTGCTGTGATTTTGAGATTATCACAACAATAATACTGTATTTTTTAATTTGAACAATTTACAGTCCTGTTAGCCAGCTGCGGCTCAGTGAATAATCCTGTAATAAGTATTATAGCTGTATCTATTCCAACTGTTAACAGCTTGACAACAACACAACAGAAATCCAGTAGCGCCACATTGGTCCTAAGTTTCAGCCTGGTTGCGCATCCATAAAGTTGGTTTAAGAAAAGTTTCAGGACTAATCTTGGACTGCACATCCACAAACCTGATGTCTGTGACGACAGATGAGCTGCGTCCTGGATATCACCGTTTGGGCCAAGAGGGAAGAGGGTTCGAGACAGGAAGGTTGCCAGCTTGCATCCAGAACTCGCTGGAGAAAATAACACAGGTACCTTGAAGCAAATGATTAACTCAAGAGATAATTATTTGCTGAATGGTGACAGCTCTGTAAGTGTGAGGTAGTGCTTTGTTGGACAAATGTTTGTGCTTAGTAAACTGTCTTTTGGTGAATCACGTTATTAAAAATCCCTTGGTTTTTGTCTCTCACGGTGATGTGGTATCTGGTTTGACCATTTGAAGTGAAGTTGTTCAAGTAGTTTTCATGCTGCAGCCTTAGAATACCTCAAGGGCTGTTTGGGACCCAAGGTAGATTGTCAACCGACTTCTGGTCTACTTTTGCCTTCATGAACCAGGGACACAGGACGGGAAACCATATTCCCAGGTTGGGTCCAGAGCTGATCTCAAAGGCTTGGCCAGTCCCTGGTTGGTGGACTCTGATCACGGAGTCCTCCGAGGCAGGAAGTGGGTGCGAGGGTGGTGGCGCCCCACGTTGGTGCCCCTCTTCACCTCTCCTTTGTGGGAAAGAGCCAGATAGAGGCCTGGGTGAGACAGGGAGGAGTAGGTGGTGTAGTGGTTCTCCTCCAGGTTCTCCTTAAACAGGCAGTCGTCAGAAAACTGCTCCTAATGCGGTAAAGGAAATGACACAATGGTACAAGAAAGACAGTATGGCATTACTTATAAGCACTTATTTATAGTGGAATATAGACTTATCTACATTTATAACAGCAAGGGTCCAATATTTGCAGTCCATTTCAAACAGAACAACTTCAAACACTGATTTCATCAAGACTGACTCAGCTCGGTTTCATCTTAGAATAATACATTGTCTTTATTTCATGGTGCAGTCTTGTAAACAGTATTTAACATGGATGGTAAGATGTAGTAGAAGTCTGTTATTCATCTAGCAAACAGTACTCGAACCAGGTCTGATGAGAACAAACATTTTCACATATAAAACACATTTAAAGCACAGTGTGTTACTGATGGTTACGCACCGCTCCATAGGCGATTCCTTCCCCTTTCATACAGAGGTACAAGCTGCTCTTGACTCCTTGGATGCCCACCACACCGTGTTTCATGGCGAACACCTTCAGCCAGCCTGGAGGAGGACAAATGTTATGTAGAGGGCTGGGTTGGGTAAACAGGCATATGTATTTTGGTTTAGCTAGTTTTATCTATTTTTTCATCACTTTAATATGCTGTGTAGACTTCACATCAAGGGCCGGGTATCGACTTACAGTGTTCAGTAGGGTTGTGGACACCTCCTACAGAGCCATTAGGTAAAATCTGCAGATGATAGCCAATCCCGACACGGCAGTAAAGCAGCTGCTGTTTGACCGCTCCTCTGATTGGATGAGAAGGAAAACCTGCAGCAGACGAAGAGATAACTGGTTGTTGGGGACAAATTCACTTTGGAGGCTCCAGTGGGGCCAGAAAGACACAACTTGCCCTACTAGATGGCTTCATTTCTGCATAAATCCCCATCAACTCAGTACTGATAGTCAAGAGAAACATCATGAGTCGTGTTGTATTTGAGCAGATGAAATTAATAAAACTTTTTTTTTAACAGATAAATGAAATTACTCTGCAATACTGCAGCATTGAATGCAACCACCAGGTGACACAACAATTTATTTCATTATATATATCTGTGTCATATAACTATGTATTACTATATACCACCCAGTTAACCTCATATTGTGCACATCTCTTTAGTTTCATGCTGCTTTATCTGTTTTACTCACACAAAGCTGGAATTTGCTCAACTTACTTTTTATGGCACTGATCATTTTCCTTTCACTGTAGGTATTTGGGTTGACAGTTGTTACTTTATATTAATTGCTTAAATGTTTCTGGAATATTTTTTTACTATCTGCTGAACTTTGTTGTTGAGGTCTATGTGTAAGCATTCTACTGTAATGTTTATACTATCTATGTACAATGCATATGACAAATGAACTTGAACTTCTGAACACAAACAGTGGTAACTAAACTGTAAATTCTGAGCTGCAGCTCAAATCAAGTGTTTTATCATCAGAGGTGTGGTCATGTTGTCTTTCTATGAGATTTAGCTCTATCTTCCAAGGTGACAGAAAATGTCTAGTGGCTAATAACAGCTTATACAACACAGCCTGACCTCAGTTGGACGTCATGGCAAATGTTTTCCTCAACATGTTTTAATAACATGCAAAAGAACCATAAGCGATGCAGCCGTTTATGACTAATCTTAGAAAGTGAAAAAAATAAGCATTCAAAGAAAGTAATCATAAGTCATCTCTTTCAAGTGATATTTTCCATTCCTGGAGATAAAAACTAATTTCCTTGCTCTCACCTTTTCCTTTTGACCCAAAGTCCCTCATGTGCAGCTTCCAGGGGCCGTGGAGGCGACTGCCGTGATCCTCCGGTGCAGACACGAGTGTGCGTGCGCCTGTCAGGCACTCACACATGCCGGCGACAAGAAGTAAACCAGGGAACAGCATGGACACATCCATGGCGGAGCAAATCAGATACATGAAACCTGCCAACCAGATGACCACCGCCTCCAACCTGCCATATCTGCTGTTGATGCCCTGTTGAAGGGCTGCACCTTTAGGTCCAGGGTTTGTTCGGCTGCCTACACAGATCCAGGTTCGGCCTCTTGCTCCACTGGGTGAAGACGCTGTCCTTTGCTGCACAGGGTCAGTGTGTCTCCTCTCTTCATCTCTCTATACCCACTTCCTCCTTTTATCTCCTCCCTGCCTCTTTCTACTCTGACAGACGCACTGACACATTAAGATACATGAGCACAGACAAGCACACAAGTGTTATCAATTACATATCAGGAATGCTGCCTACAGTAGCCTAAGTGCGCCCAATTTTCTGTTTGGCAGCTCAGCGCTTACTTCTAAAAGTGACTGAGTTCATCCTCGCTCACACAACTCGTGTGACACAAACCAGTTTTAACTGAATCGCTTATTATTTTGAAGATGAGTCTGTGACTGAGTAAAAATCTCACTTTATCTAGCTTTATTGTTTGGGTATAGCCTGCGTACATGAATGTTTTACTGTGTCACCCAATCAAAGCTCTGACGGGGGAGAGACATGCAAACTGTCTGTTCAGTATCAAAATCACTGCGATAAGACAGCAGGCCAAGTTGATAGAAAGACCACAAAAATATTCTGATGCATAAGAACTGGAACACACACACACACACACACACACACACACACACACACACACGTATACAAATGCACAGTCATGCATGTAGTGGAGAGTCACCTCGTCTGACTTTGCTCACCTTTTTATTTATAGATTTGTTTACCCGGATTTTTGATCTCATATAACGCTTTAAGGTGTAAATTCATAGGATTCATCCTACCATGTTCTCTATTTTGGGCTGTTTACTGGATGTCTTAGTTTACCCACTTTTTAAATTACCACCACATCAACTAGTGTTCCCAAGTTGTGGCAATTAACTAACATTTTTTTCTCCACCTATTTTGTTAATTCTGTTGTTCAGTCCAGTTTCCAGTTTTTTAGGTGGGCCGAAAACTCCCAAATTTGTTTGGCCTGCTTGTGTGTTTGAGGTGTTGATATACAGGACATTTCCTTCACAGATTCATCATGTGACTTTTGACAAACACTAAAGAGATGTCTGATAGCACGCCGTCTTTAATCAGCACCCAGTGTGGAACAACGTGTCATATCTGTGATGAGTAGAACGAAAGGCATTTAACAGGCGTTAATATAAAGATTCTTTTATTCATTAAATATCTACATGGATGTTTAATCACAAAATGTTACAAAGGCAAATGTAAGACATGTTATGGGCTGAAATTTATACAGTGTGATTGCCAAAGAAATATGAAATGAAAATTAAGTGCTGCCTTTAAAGTTATACAAGGTAACTGCAGAGACTGGAGCTCCAAGTAGAAATATGAAGTAAACTGAGAAAATTCAAGACAAGAATTCCTGTAGGGTGGCATCAGTAAACTGCACACATCACACTCATGTTGATCAACTAGGTTGTTCTGTGATTTAAAAGATACCGCAGGAAAGAAATTGCAAAAAATACAATGTTGATGAGTCCAGCTTTCTCTGGACAGGCTGCTCACTCACTGCTGATGAGGAGACAGTTTTTTTTTTTGTATTTTTCAAAAAGGAACTATTTGAAACTTTTATTCAAGCTTTGATGTGGATAGAAAAGTATGCCCACCTCACACCAAAATTTGGCAAAACCGTCTGCTTGACTAATTGAGACGCAGTCTCAATTAGTCAGCACGCTCATAAGCCTCGCTTTGTGATTAAGGCAGATAAGATATGTGCATTTTTTTTTACAAAAAAATAACTGCATAAAGATTTCAAAAGTTGAGATATCAGATATATCATGATTCAGAGGAAAGTTAAAGGGTTCCTGCACATTTTCCATTTCGGAATTCAATACTTTGCCATCTATTTTTGTATATTTCTAAAATGTTTCAATTCCATGTGTCAAGACATTCTTACACAGGAATCCAGTACTTAGTTAAATGTTAGTACTGTCAAGGCTCTGTAAAGATTAACATGTACACAACAGTACACAAGCTGAAAACTGCACACATCAAATGTCGAAAAGAAGTTCCTTATCACAAGTATATTCATGTTCTTCTGTCAATTAGACACGGCACATGTGAATGGCACATTATTTAATCTACAATCTAGTACAATCTCACAGGTCATAAATGGTAGAAATTGTTCACAACTATGCAAACCATAAAGTGTGATGAAACTGAGTAAGGAATGTCTAGAAAAGCTCCATAGATGGGAAATGGATCTTTGATTAATGACACTCATAGAGAGAACATGTTCCAGCTCCAACTGAAGTGTGTATGTTCAAAATGTGGATTATTTACCAAACAGTGGTATCAGGGCTAAGAGGCGCCCTTAGCTCTCAGCTTGGACAGCAGCATCTCATTCTTCCGACACTCCTGTTGACAAGAGAATAGATGGCATGAAAAACACTCTGTCGCGATCAATCACATATGTGGTATTACACACAAAATAATTGAAAACTAAATTAGGTAAATCAACATTTTAGATGATGCTATGATTTTTTTTCACATTTTCATATAAAGGACTCCACTGATAGGTGTCCAGCCAGAGGCCCAGGAGCCCCTATCTGAGGATTTTTTTTATTGTTTGATAAAATTTAGATCAAAAAGTTAAACTGCTATTGGGGAAGGTGACACCTCTGACCCAAAATCATTATATTCCCTTAGCTCATTGGGCTAACCTCTAGTGAAAAAGTTTAAACTGTTAAAAATTAGCTCTTCAAATTTAATTTAATTTAATTATTAGACTGCAGTTGGTTCAAATTTTGTTGCACTCTTCTCTGGTGCCATTTTCAAAGAGACTATAATTCCACTTTGCCTCGTGCCTTACAATTCCCCTCAGCTGTTAATTAAACTTACTGCTTAATTAAGCCGTAACCCTGCAGGCAAACTCCGGCGTTCCTGTGATCTTACCTCTTTAAAGTCCTTGACAGTTTTGAAGTAGAGCCTCTGTTTGTCCAGCAGCTCCAGGTACTCGTCGTTCAGCTGGTCTCTCCTCATCTTGTTCTCCTGCTTCTTCTTCTCCATCTGGGGAGGCAGACAGGAGGGAACCAGGTGTTACAGAAACAGTTTGGCAGCCGACACTGAAATGGTGAAATAACTGTAATAGCTTGGCTTGTTGGCAAACCTTGATGCGACTCTGTTTGATTCCCTCCACTATCTGCTCCATCTGTCTGAGGAACTGCTCTTTGGCTCCTGAAGATGACATGGCCCTGGAAATAGTTCAGGAGTTTATTTACTTCCATGATAAAATGAACACAAACACAGAGAGAACAGGGAAACACTGGAGAGCACACAGGTGACTAAGAAGGACTCGACGGACTTAAAGTCCCTATTATAGTACTGTATCTCACATATTTATGCTTCATATCACATAAACATTAACAGACAAAAGCATCTTGATACTCACTGTTGGAAGTTGTCATGAATGGAATTCAGCAGATTCACCTGCACAAACAGAAACATAGACATGACATACTGGACTCAGTACCATGTTTTTCTGCTTCCACTGATGGTTCTTTTCAAAAAGCAGATCTTCCTAATTTGTTTTTATTTTCTGTTTCTTTAGTTTTGATTTATAAGCCCTCAAAAAAAACCACAATCATGAGACATTAATATAATGCACTGTGAAAGCCAGCTCAAAGCTTCTGCATGGACGGTGGTATCAAGAAAACCTTAACATCTCAACACCTCAACATCATATAAATATGGAAAAATGCAGGTGAATTTATATAAGTACAGGAACCTGACTCATCTCAAAACAATTTTACAACCAGAAAAGCAATTTGTCGATGCTATACAACTGGATTTTCATTTACCCTTAAAGCTTTTGCCTCATAACTCTAAAATGTCTTCATTTGGAACTCAATTTTAGTGTTTTTTTTTCCCTCATTGATATCCAGAGCAGCAAACATGATTTCGTCTACTGCCAGCTTTCACCATTTTACAGCCCACTAAATGTTTAGACTCAAACTGGACTTCATAATCATGGCTGATACTGTGATTACTTACCTCCTTCTCTAGATACACTTTCTTGTCGTCTAAGGTGTTGTAAAGGGTGAAGAACTGCTTTGTCTCTTTATGCGTTGCAGAAACTGTGAGACACAAAACAAAAACACACAATTCTCTGTCTGTTTCTCTCTTGCAAGTTCAAATCCTGCTTGGATCAGACACTGAACCCGAATCGCCCACCTTGGCTGTACAGTTCGATAAATCTCTTCTGGTATTGGGTGAGCTCGGCCCGGCTGGGCACCTCGTCGATCTTCCTCTGCAGGATGGCGATCTCACGGTTCCTCCGAGCCTGGGAGAAAGCGAAGGAACATCTGTGAGTCCAGGATCCTGTGCAGCTAACTGCTGCGGTGAGCGGTTGATTTCCCACCAGGGAACTACAGCTGATAATCTGCACAGTCAGCAAGGCTCACCTGAACATTCCCTTCACAGCTGTAAATCTGAAGACGTTACATCTTGTTTATTTGCATCATTTTCAGTACTCGATTTGTCTCGTTCTTATCTACAGGCCGCTTTCTGCTGCTGTGATGACCTCATTTCCTTGTAGAGGTCATTCCAGGTTCATCTAATCTAAATGTTTTGACAAAGTTGTTACCATGAGCAGACGGATCTTCTGTAGTTTCTCTCTGTCTGTGTTGTACTGCTTGTCTATCAGCTGGTTCCTCTCCTAAGAGAGGGGGAAGAGCAGAATCAAACAAACAGATCTGGCTTTGGTGGAGTAGAATTTTAAATAAATCTTAGCACTGGTTTTAGTTTCAAGCACCAGAAGGATGTGGTTAGCATATAAGGATAATGGAGACAGGCTGTCAAACACAGAAAATTATATAGAATTTACGATAATCATCTTAAAATTGCGTCATAAATCAATAAGTACCTTCTCCTCCTCTGTATTATCTCCTGATGCCATTTTCAAATCCTCAATGCTCTGCTGCAGACGGGTCATCTCCTCCTGCACATCAACATTAAAGAGGAAGTAAGGTTTCTCTTGCCCCCATAGAACAAAATAACCCTAACATACTGCATGTCGGGAGGGTTTGAAGGTTGCAAAACAACACTGAAGATTTTGTAAGCCCTGAGTTGCTTGTACTTGGGCAGTGTGAACTTAAGCAAAGCAAATACAAAAGAGCGAGTGCACATGTACTCACTCTGCAGTGTGTGCGGAACTCCTGCTCCTGCTGCTTCAGGTTTTCATTCATCGCCACCAGAGCCCTCAGCTTCTCTAACAAGCTGTCAAACAACAAAGACAAACGTGTTACCCTTCTGGGACGGAGGCCTGGGGGTCACAGCTCTGATCCCTGCAACACCCCTGTGCAAAACCAAGACACCGACCTGCTCCGTGGACAGAAGCGCTGCCCGCTGCTGAAATGGGCACATGCATGTCGACTATGTGTGTCTCATGTAATGTTTTAACAATAAAATGACCACAATACATTGGTGAAGGATTGCTAGAGTTGCTGATCATTATGAGTCAGATCAGGCTTTCAAAATGATACTGTTTTCAACATTTTCAGCTGCTCAATGAAGGATAATGCTAAAAGTGAATACCTAACATTTTAAGACATTTCAGTTATGGCTAAGGGTAAAAAAAACTGGTCCTGACATGCATGACACGTGCAGGCATTGTGGGATGTTTATGGGGATAAAGGGAATAAATGACACAAGTAAAGTTGGTGATGACTGCTAGTCATTTGGGCGATTGGGATTTTTTTTTTTTTTTTTTTTAAGTTCCTGCTTAAGCTGCTTGTGACCATGCCATGTTTGACAAAGGGCTTGAGAAGGCGAACGGTGATCTCATTTCACAGCTCACCTGCTGTCAGCTTGGGTCTCCACTTCTTCTAAAGAGCTCATCTCTTTCTCCAGCCTCTCCGACTGTTCTGTGGCCTGGAGACATTTACATTTTTTTTTCATATTGTAGAGTTGAAATTTTTTCACATTACTGATGACTGCTTGAATCAGCAGTGTGGCGCTGCGCTCTGCCTCACAGTCACCCTTAACCACTGTTAGCTTAAATCCATTATTAGTTGAATTGGTACAAGCAGACAAGTATAAGAGCCAATTCACAGCTGAATCTGTGAAAAGGAAGGGTGAAAGATTATGCATCCGACAAATTCATGTGGGCAAATACATTGAATATTTAGTTGGAATGAATGGGATTGATTATCAAAATTATGCATAAATTATGTAACTATGATTCAGTCTATTTTCAAACAGCCATCTTGGCCCTGCACTTCTGAAGCGTTGATATAAATTTTCAATGTCAGTCTTTCATATCAAGCTGTTTACACTTGAAAGTTTATCTTCATAAACATGCTTGTCAGCTGGGTTCAGGCACTGCAGCCACGTCTTACCTCTGTCAGTTTTCTCTTGGCCTCCTCACAGCCTGACTTCACCTCTGCATGTTTGACTTGCAGCTGCAAACACAAAGTATGAACACAAAGTATAAACACACTTTTTCATAATGGTTCATAGTGTCTGTGTTTGTCATTTGTCTGTGCTTGTGTGTAGTCTCAAGTGTGTGTTTCAGATTTCTTTTCATTCTACAGTGAAGTAGGTTGGAGGTGCTGACCTCCTCCAGTTGTTTAGTCTTCTGCTGGATCTGTTTGTTGAGTGAGGCCACCGTCCTGCGGTGCTGCTGCAGCGGGCCGAATCGCTCCGAGCGCTCGTCTGATGACAGCTCAGATTGCTGTAAAACACACGGGAGGCATTTGAACAGGGAAACTCCAGTATAAAAGAAGCTCTATCATATGGGGTCTCAATAAAATGCTGAGGCCACTGTCAGAGAAGCCTCACTGTGCCGTGGCAGAGTCTGAAAGTCGATTTGAGGGATGCAGCATGGTTCTTTCAACAGAAATATGGCATTTCAATGTTGGTATTGGAAAATGCCGTCTCAGGCACGGATCCAGGATGCCCCTTTACTTTTCAGCTGAGGCTCAAGTCCAGATTTTCACAAAATTGGTCTTGATCAGTGTAATACAATTTAATTACTGTGCAATTTTTAAAAACGCAAAACAGCTGGTGTGAAAAACCGGTAAGCGGAGGGGGTTTGTGGTTGGGCTGTGCTGGTGTGAGGAGGAATGTGGAGTGGGGGTGGAATGTTTGTTCACAACATGACATGCAATTGCACCCAACACTGTCTGTCCACATGGACACAGAACCTGAGTTTTCCTTCCTGAATCCTGTTAGAAACCACACTGCTGAGGTGTCCATGAGCAAGACACTGAACCCCTACCAGCTCCAGGGCTGCTGCACTGTATCTGAGCCTGACCTCTGACCTGCCTGCAGAGGGGGGCAACAGAAAAGGCATCGGTGAAGCATCACATTGTTATTACTAGTGTTAATGTTGGTCACCTTCTCAGCGTACTCTGAGGCGATCTGTTTGATCTCCTCTGACTGCAGTCCCACGATCTGGCCCACTGCGCTGGCCGTCAGCTTCCCCTGAAAGAAAACAAGTCTCAGTCACAACCTGGACCTTTTTGATGAGGGAAACTAATAGTGCGCACAAGTAAAATTTTAAACCCACTCTGGGAATGAAATATCACACACATTGCAACCCCTCCGTTAAAAACAAAAACAAACAAACAAAAAAAAGACAAGCCCAATAAGTAGCTTTTCTTTACTATGCTGTACATTTTGCATTTATGTTTTAGCCAGTAAATGCAACAGTAGAATAAGCTTGAATTTCCAGATTACCATTGACATTAGATTTAATAAACCTTAGTATAACCTTAGTATAATCATGTATAATAGAGAGGTACAAGGAAAAGAAATTGGACCTAAAGAAAGAGGAAGACAGGATTATTTCTATTATAAACTTGAAGTCAGAAGGATTATAGAGCATTGGAAAGAATTTAGGTGAGAGAATGAGGAAGCGAGGCCTGATCCTGATCCTAGACAAGCAGGAGCACAATGTGGCAGTTCACTACTAAATAACATGTAGCTGGAGAAACTTCCTTACCTCCTCCATCGCCATGGCAGCCATGTTGGTCATCAGGGTTTTGATGCGCATCTGAGATGAATAAAACAGCGACGGTGAACTATAGTTATTTCTGTTAAAACTCAACTACTGAAAGCCTACCTTAGGATGCAAACTTTGGCTGATTTAGAATAAGTGGAAAAGCTATTGAACTGAGACCCATTTGGGAGGAGATTCACATCCCTCACTAGAAGGTGTTGGGACTGTCTAGTATTTATTTGTAAGAAATGACCCCCCAAAATTTTAAAAACCTTTTAATTTCACATTTTTCTTTTCATGTTCTCACATTTACTGGGCTATATTTTCCTTGTGTTTTTTAAGGCACTGTGTACATTGGTTTAGTGTAGTGCTCACCTCCTCAGCTGCCTGCAGGTCCTCTTCCTCCGACACCTCAGTCATACCAGCGGGCGTGGCTTGGGAGCCGCCACCCAACGAGGCTTTCCGCTCATCTTCCTGAAAGAGGAAACAGAAGGAAACTCTAAGAGCAGTAAATATTAGCATACATGGAAAAAAACTGAAATCAAACTGGACTTCACAAACTACTCAGAACTGAGCTGACAATACAAAGCAGATGATAAGAAAAACCCCTGCATCCTGATTTTGAGTGGATTTTCCCTTTAAGAGTCAACAGTGACACAATTCATTAAGTCAGATACAATTGTTATATCTTGCAAAAGCACTGAATAAGACTAAGATGAACATACACTATGTTAGAAGCCTAACAATGAATAAAAGGGAATCTAATGATCAAGTCACTCTGTATTTACAACATGCTTACTATTGTGCAAAAGTCAAATCATTAGCCATTAGTCAGCAACAAACATAATGTCTATACAGAAGTAATCAATGAAGTCTCCTTTAAAGCATTTTTTTACATGCATATGAGCACCAAATAAATAAACTGTACGTTCTGTAACACACAACAACAGAGAGAAAACCTTTAACCAAGCACCACCAGATCATTCCTTGCAAATTCTGACAAATGAAATGAGCATGAAATGAACAGCAGGAGTTCAGAGAGAACGCTGTAAAAAGTGGAACTTCTGCAGTGGATACATGAATGCAGTTACACCATGTGAACAACACCTACTTTGTCTTGTTTAGACTGCTTGCTGAATCCGTATCGCCTGGAGAAAAAAGAAATGAGAAGAAAAAAAACTTACTGGGCATCAGTGAAAGAATTACGGCAATGAAAACTAAGACTTCTCAAATACACCATGCTACATGAAAGTATCAGCACATAAAATGATAACCAAACATGAATGCACAGGCTGTTTTTAACAAGGCTCATCTCACTGTGGGAAGATTTCAAAGGAATCCAAAATTTTAAAAAATAAATAAATAAATAAGCACATCAAAGCTGCCTCATAGTTTACAAGTGTCATGCAAACAGTTTTTGAGAGGTTTGCATTCTCCACCCTCCCTTCAACCACAGAAACACACTGGGGTGAGTAGCAGCACTTGCAGAAAAACACTTCACACGTTCGTACTTACAGGAGGTAATCTGACATTCTTTTACAGAGATGGAGAGGGTTGGATGAGGATGAGAGAGTGACAAGTCAAAGAGATGGGAAACATGAGATGAACAGCTACAGTCATGTGGATTAAGATTATAGCAGCAACAGACTAAGATGAACCGAACTACAGGTGAAGAGTTGGTCAACCAGGGGAAAGTGAGAGTTTATGATTCATTAAAAAAACAAAGAAAAAGACAACTACACCTACTTTAAACAGTGTTATTTTTTGTTTGAACGCAGACAAAGGAAAAGGGTTTAGAGGGGCAGAGGAGAGATGACATGAAAGGAAAATTAAAAAATGTGATAAAAGACTAGAGAAAGAAAAAAGAGAGGTGAAGAAAGAGTGCAAGTGAAAACAACAGAAAGAGAAAGAGAGAGAGAGCGAGAGAGAGACGGACTCTTACCTGCCATACTCCAGTAGTGTAGAGTGAACCCTGGACTCCTCATCCAGCAGCTCCCCTGCGTCTGTCTGCCTCCTGTACTTCCTCTGAGGTTTATACACTTCCTGGAAACACCACACCGTCAAGCATTTATTCACGACAGTCATGAGATTTTACAATACTTGATGAAAAAATTAAGCAACTGATCCGTTTGAACAACTAGGAACACTAAAAAGCAGGAAAGTGGTTTATTTGTTTTTAATGTTGTCAGACATATCTACAATGGACATTTTTCAACAGCAGCTACTTTGACATAAAATAGCGGTAATGTTACTAACGACATGGTCTTAGTATTGTTCATGCTGGCACACTGGAAAGATTCTAAACGGAAAGGAACCTTAATTAGTATCATTAGTAACACCTGTGTTTAAATGGCTGCTGTGAGCTTTCGCATTCTTCCACTTAAGTACTTTCACAACTCACCGATACATCCAGAACTGCCTTTACAGCCTTGTCCTTCCTCTGGAGAAACTCTTCATCCTAACCCAGAAGGATTCACAACATATGTAAAAACTAGCTACAATTTCAAATACAGTTTGAGAAGACATCTCATAGTATGACGGAGCATGCCTAATAGTTTTTTGGCAGACAGTGTTATACTCCTGAGGTGGGATATTACTACCTGCTACCAGTCAAATACAGGTAAATTATTGTTAGGGTTGAGCAACCTCTGCAAATCTGATTCAGTTTTTCTGGACTGTGCTTGTATCTGCTCTTGATTTAGTTATTGTAAATCACAATTAAAAGTTTTGCCTCTGAGGCTCTGTTTTACCTCTGGCAAGCTGTGGGTCTTCTGGAACTGAGATATGGAGTAGGCTCTCACATAGTCGCCCATCTCCTCTCTGGTCTCTATGGCTCGTTTC
>OMLF01038899.1:22192-33345 GCA_900302615.1 Holocentrus rufus | reverse complement strand
AAATTCACCGTTTTTGTCAATTACAGGGTATAAAAACATACCTTGGATATTGCCATGAAAATGTGCACTTGTGAAGAATCTGTTTTTCAGACAAACCCTCCACAAATCCTCGCCCACCCCAGCCACAGCTACAGTGTAGATCCAATAAATTACCTCTCTGGTCCTTGAAACCTTGGTGAACTTCACAAAAAAAAAACACTTCACTGTGAAATCAGAGGAAAATGAAGGCTTTTCAATTCCAGTGTCCCAGGGCTTAAAGATATGTTGTGGTCTTAGCAAATTGAAGCAACCTTTTGATGATTGCCAGTCTAACTAGAGGGCACTTGGTAAAGCACAAGCCTCCACCCACACTCAACAGTTTTCCAACTTGCAAAGCCTCAACCTCCCTAACGGTTCATGTTTATTCATCATTTGTCTTCTGGGTTTGATTTCCTGTGAAAATAGCATATGAATGCATTGCTGTTTAGCAGCAGACTTGGACATTCCAGATGTCGTAGCTTCCCACCAGCACATGAACGCGGCATAACAGAAATGGCCAAAAAGAAGGATAATGGCAGAAATCCCAGACCCAGATCACCAACTGATCCTCAGGCCAAGGGCTGCACAAAGTTTTTGCCAAATCTGTTTGTAGCTTTCTGAGATATCTTGCTAACAAACAGGCCAGGGTGAAAACATAACCTCCTTTCTTTGTGGGAAGTAATAGAGACTATGAGAAGCACTTGGCCTGATGGATAAAAGGCTGGTGCATGTAACCTGTATTCAGTGTCTAAAAGCATTACACAACACCGGTTCTTGTGGTTCACCTGAAAGTACCGTAAGTTTCTGGATGAGCTTGATTTATGTTACAACCTGTAGTCTTAGGGGAGAGGCAAGATAACATAACACCATTGGCAAGAATGTGACTTTCTTGAGGGATGGACCTCAACTCAACAATAAGAATGAAACAAATGTAATGCACAGTAGATCAGAGTGTTCAGTAATCAGTTGGATTAAATGTGAGAATATTTTGACATGAAATATCAGGTAAGCACAGGTGTTACTAATTAAGGTTCTGTTCCATTCGGGTCTAACAGAGCCAGGGTCCTGCTATTGTTCATGCTGGCTCACTGGAAAGACTCTGCTACATTTAAATGGAACACAACCTTAATTAATATCATTAGTAACACCTGTGATTACCTGCTATTTCATATCAAAATGACTGCTGTGAAAAAGGTGTATTGCAGGAGTAGGAGTTTTACTAAATTGGCACCTTTCATCTGCTGTGTCACAAATGATAAAGGTGTTCAGTGAACACTTACATAATGCTGTAATCTGTATTCATGTTGTAATATATAACTGTTAAGAAGCACTTACCCAACCAGTATAAATGCATTCTGAAAACATAATTCATGTGGGCTATTTGGGCTGGGTCAAATGCCTGCGTTGAGCCAGTCTTGAGGTCTTCCTTTGGTTTGGTTTCTTCAAAGACCGTGTGGTAGATGACCTGAACCCAGTGCTGAACTTCACCCGGAAGGAAGTGGAGTCACTGCTGCACTTTGTCGAGGAGGAGTCCGACCTAGCCAAAGCCCCTGTGGATCACCAGCAGAACATGGAGGAAGTGATCAGCCAAGCTTGTCAGCTCTATCCACAACTCATCACCAAGGTACAGTGCACATGCTTAGTGGTGCTCCTGTAAGCCTAGAAACTGTGGGAATCTCAGAATTTGGGTAATTTGGGGTTAAAAAAGCTAAAAACGTTTGTAAGCATCAAAATGTAAGAGTGTGTATATGCCACTTCTTGCCCAGGCCACTGCTTTAATATTGTGCAATCCAGAAACACAGCACCTCTGAGTCCCACTTGGCTCTCCCCTGGAAAACTTGCTGTTGAATGAAAATTTGGTTACCCAGATCAGACCTTTTTCCATTTGTCTCAACAGCACCCTTTCCACCATGAGTCTCTGCTAGTGGACCGGAAGGAGTCAAAACTGACCAAGGCAGAGAAGAGAGCTGCCAAGAAGAGCTATGAAGACGAGAAGCGAGCCTCTGTGCCGTACTCTCGCCCATCTTACGCACACTATTACCCAACGAGTGACCAGACACTTAGCAACATACCAGCATTTAGCCAGCGTAGCTGGTGAGTTTCAAACTGTGAACTTACTTACATACAACTCTGAAGCTAGCGTTTTACTTTGCTACAAATGAAATAATACTATAGGCATGTTATATTCCATTATTTTATCCACAGCATTATAATACATTGTAGGTCCATATCCAAAGCTTCTGTAAGGCTATGAGTCATTGAGATAAAGATTAAAAAAGGATGTTTAGTTCCAAAACTTTAATACCAGGGTGTGTTTATGGTCATCTATATTTCCAGGCGTGCCATGACACGGCCAGATGACAAGCCTGTGGCCAGTGTGAGGCCCATCCAGTCGACCCCAATCCCCATGATGCCTCGCCAGGTCACCATGGGCATGGCTGGTTCCAGCTCTGGTGGCAGCTTTCCTGTCAACTACCTGCAGAAAGCTGGGGTTTACGTGCAGAGGATTGTCACCACAACTGGTAATTATTGTGTGCCAGTTATTCTATTTTCTCAATATTTAATCCATATTCATGAAAGTGCTATGTAGCTCTTATTCACTTGATTTCAATATGTTAAAAAGGAAGTTCTTGCAGTGTTACCAAAAAACTTTTTAAACAGCCTAACCATTCAATCTTTCAGAAGAGAATATATTTGTTCTCTCTTGTTTTAAATGCCATGAAAGATGAATGGACAGTTGGCATGAGGTATTATTTTAACATCAACATTTTGTCTGAATCCACAGACATTGTGATCCCAGGAGTCAACAGCACAACAGATGTCCAAGCCCGGATAGGTGCAGGAGAGAGCATCCATGTCATCAAAGGGTCTAAAGGTAGTGGCAGTAACACAGTAAGGACTCTGCCTGCAGACAATGCATTTCAACAAATTGCTTCCATCACTTGATGTCTTGTCCACTACAGGTACCTACATCAGGACCAACGATGGAAGAATTTTTGCTATCCGGTCTGGAAAGATCAGTAGACCACCAGTGGGAGTCTCTGCTACTTCAAGAGGTTCAACAGGTTAGTGTAATCCCACCCGCACACTATTTAACATAGCAGATTAACGTAGCACATTCATCATTAGTTTTGATCCTAATCCTGATTGTTGTAGTAGCTTAAAGGAATACTCAAAACGTTTTGGGCAAAATAGCCTTTTTCTGACTTACTCAGAGTGAGACAAGATGTTCGGTACCGTTTTCACCTCTGTATGTCCACTGGTTTGGTTCTGATGGGTAGCATTTTGTGTTAGCATAAAGACTTGAAGTCTACAGGAGTCAGCTGGCAAAACACTAAGTGGTACCCCAGGACACACAAAATAAACACAGAATAAAACAATTGTCACTGCAGTAGTCTGATTTTCTACAGTTATTATACAGTGCATTCAAAATTGATTTGATATTCACTTACTGAATTAAATATTCTACATAAAGGGCTTCAATGTCCATTGCTCTTGCATCCTTTCTTGTACATACCTTGTCCTTGCAGCGTATTCTAACTGAGCCATTAAAACTGCACGCAGAGCGATGACCTGAGGAGGGCAATTTGATTTTGATACATTTGGAAGTTAACTGGCCATCAGTGGCTACATTTTTAATTGGATAGTTCAAATTATTTCTGTTGTTCAGAGAGAATACCTCAAGGCAGAAGATGATACAGGAATGACTCCATGTGAAAAGAGATTTCTAACGATCTTGAAATGTTTAACCCTGGAGCTGCTTTAGTGACAGTGAACTGAGAAAATACTTTTTGGCTCAAAATATGTTTGCCATTTTAATCAAAATAACCTTCATTTTATTGTAGAATTAACTATAAAATTAACCTACATTCCCATATACTGTAATCTCCCCGAGCAATGTGTCCCAATAGTCACTCATTCACTTTGTATAGCAGCCTGAAAAATTGTCATCTGCAATCCAGTCAATAATATCTTGAGTTTGAAATAGATTGAACCCCTTAAAAAGCTAGTGAGACCCACTTATGTACCTAAATTTGTAGAGGAGGGTTTTCGATCCTGGACGGTTCAGTTTCAGGCTTCATCTTAAAAGAATAAATCATGAAGGTGGAGGTAGACATGTCTCATGGCATGTCATGACTTAATTCTCTTAAACTTCTGTAGACTCCCAGGGTTCCCAAATCCACCCAGTCAGTAACGGCTGTTCGTCCCCTGCGGAGCAACAGCGCAGCCCGGACGGGGAGCCGCGCCCCTCGACCCCAGACAGCCCTGAGATTCTGCGGGAGCTGAGCCGCTACACCGCCTCCACGGGCAACGCCTCCGCCAGCGGGGGCAGCGAATTGCCGTCTCCGTCGGACGTGTCTGCCGCACCAACAGGGGACGGAGGCGGCTCGCAGAACAATCAGACTGGTGACCTCAGCAGGCAACTCAGCGACGACCTCCTCGGCTCTGCTTTGGAGTCACGCAAGCGCAAGAGTACTGAAAGCCATGGCAACAAGCCAATCGGAGGCAAACGCACTTCTGCTGCAGCACGTTTCCCCAACCTGTCTCTGGGCAGTGGGCTCAGCTTTCCCCCCGTGGGTCTGAACTCTTCCTCCCTACTGGGAAACCTCGGCCACATGAGTCACCCGCTTCTGATGGGTGGCAGTGGTGGGTCTTCATTCCTTCAGACACCAGGACAGACGCTGGGTGACCTGCAGACCATGTTCCCCTCCGCGGGGTCAGACCTCCTGAGCCAGTCGGCGACGGGGAACGGACACCTTCCCACCTCTTCCTCCTCGTCATCGTCCTCTCTCTCCGCCGTTTTCCCCTCCACCGCCACCACCATTCCGATGTCATCAAGCCCCTCAGCAGCCACCTCTTCCTCCTCCCTGGCGTCAGGTTCTCTGCCCCCGTACTTGATGAACCCCAACATGGCTGGTCTGCTGTCCTCAGGCTTCTCCCTCAACTACAGTCAGTCCCTGCTCTCTGAGCCCAGAATGTTCCCCAGCCCTCTCCTCTCCGGGTCGGGGGGCTTCCCCGCACCCAGCCCCAGCTCGGCCGCCTCCGGCTTCCTGTCACATTTCAACAATCCCACCTCCAGTCTGTTGGGGGCAGCTCTGAGCCAACCGGATACACACCTGACTACAGAGAACGGTGGTAGTAGCTCCGACGACGACGTTATAGAGGTGACGGGGCACTAGACAGTCAAAAGACCTCGAGGGGCAATTTCACACACAATCTTATTAAAAATGGTAAACCTACATTAGGGATGGGAACGCTCACTGGGGATGGCAATGATTACATGTTTACATGACTAGTTGCGTGGAAGTCAGAGACAATAAACATTGTAGTTGAACTAATTTAATATTAATACTTTTACACATCTAAAAAATATGTGTAAAAGTGGGAAAAGTAAAATTTGTGTTGATTATCAAGCTTGCCACATGTGAAGCTTTTTATGTTTAACGGGATTCTAACTTATCTTTCCTACTTACATAATTCCCAAATGATGGTTGTATATTTAAATCTACTCTTTGGAAATAGATGCACATGATAGTGGTCTTGTAAATTGAGAGGCAAACTTTATTAGAATACTTCCATCAAAACTTTATTTTCCGCATTGTTCCTTAATTTGATCCCTCTCTTGCCTTTCTTCAGTTCATTATGAGGTCTGTGCGCATTTCACAGCTGTTGACTGAAGTTTCTTTGCCTTGCTATTTTAGGAGTGTAAAAAGCACATTGGAATGCACAAGAGTAGAATAATAATGGGAATGAAGTGAAAAAATGAAACTTGACAAGTATATTTGAAAATGTTTCATGATGTTTCGGTGTTTATCCTAACCTGATGGACAGACATGATAGGGTACAATTAGGTTTAGATAAGTTGTATTTGTTTCGGCATTTGCTATAACACTAGTCATTTAAACAGTATGTATCATTCAGCTCATCAGTGAAATAAATCAGAATTCCCATTCCTAATGATCTCATGCAAATTCACACACACACACACACACACACACACACACACACGCCTACAGACTCTCACATGGCTCAAGCAAATGAGCAAATAAGTTGTACCTTAATGGGTTCACGAAGACAGAGTTAACAAATCCTTATGCTGAATATTCCAGATTTGTTCAGCTCGAGCTACAGAGACGACAGGAACAGACTTTTGTCATATGGTGACCAGCTGAATCTTTCAAGGGGCTTTCCAAGCACAGCCTCTCCGGCTGTATTTTTAGCAAGGCTTTGCCATGCAATTCATTTTATTTCCTCCGAGCTGAGAAGGAATAGTTTGATGAAAAAATGCTTCATGTTGGATTTTCTCACAATATATTTCTGTGAAGTCGATTGTGGATTGTGAATCATGTGAAACAAAAAAACAAAAACAAAAAAATAGAGAGAGAGAGACTGCTGCTATTACAAGTAGTAGCCCCAACGATCTGCTGCACACTTATTTAGTTTAAGTTTTTCAGCTTAATTTTCCCCTGCTGGTAAACAAGAAAGGTACAAAATGTGTAAGGGGGATGTAGTGGAATATGAGATGACAAGTAGCTTGCAGGGGCTATAGAATGTAGTGTCAATAGTTAGCACAATTCACTTGACAATAATATATATTTGGAGAAAATCCTTCAAGACCTTAAACAATTGGATTAAGCTTTGAGAAAGCTTATTTTAGTCCTTAGCAATTTGATAGACATTGTAGCATCCCCTGTTGGAAAGGATAATGTGTGTGATCTGGATGTTTTGATTACAATACTATAAATGAAAATGTTGATACTTTGTAAATAGCGGTCATTATCATTGTTTATATTGCAAGTCAATACTGTGCAGTGTGCAGATTTTGGTTCAAGGGAGTGGTTTTAGGGAGATGGTTTATAATTAACGATGACTCTCATGACGATAAACTTGCCCTTGCACTAATGCTGGGGAAGCAAATTTACTTTCTTTCAAAGAATCCTTAAAACTAAAATGAATGTACTTTCATGCTAGCCTTTGATAACACAGGGGCTGGGACATGGATTCGGACTGTGTTCTTTCATTTTTAGCCTTAAATGACACAAAGGGGTCTTGAGTCTTAGCATTTATGTCAATACATCCTTTCACAATCTGTTGGAAGAACTACTGAGCATCGAGACAGTTGGTGTCAAATTCAAAACACAAGTTTAAGGTAGATTCAGCGTTTGTGACTGAAAGCACCAGGTGCAAAAGTCAAACGGCTGCCAACCAAGATTCGATGTTAATCCATTCACAAGAGCTTGTCATTTGTTTGTTTTTTTCGTTGCACACTCACTTTTTACCGAAGTATCCCCACCACCATTTCATAAAACACTGCTGAGTCAACCTACATGCTCCATGCTTTGACTGTTACATTTTGCTTATACATTTTTAGCCTATTTTCAGAAACTTGTGAGAACAAATATTACCCAGGAGCCATTGCATTTGTGCAGCCTAAACTGAGTGAACAACACCTCAAGTCAATGTAGCTACGAATCACCAACCCAGTTACATTTTACCACCACCACCACCGACTTTGGCAGATCAAGTCAGGTTATGTGACGGCCTTACCAAACTGACAGTGCCATTACGTGGTAGCGTTTCACAGAGGTGTGTCTTCAAAAGCAGTGCAGTGTAAGTAGTTTCTTTCAGTAGTGTCAGTGTAGGTCTGCGATGCTTAGGGAGTTTAGGTCTTTGCTGTTCTCTGTAGCCTTGTGTTTCTGTGTTGTGATGACACCTCAAGGTATTTAGATTCGGGAAGGTCCCTTTGCTCCATTGATACATAGGCTAGATGCAATGGTTATTAACCTTATGAGAACACTGGATAATCTAACACAGCTGATCATTCCCTATGGAAGTATTTTTTTCTAGTTTTTTCATTGTTTTGTGGGGTCTGCTTTTTGCTCAGAAGCCCCCAGACTCTTAGTACTGTACACATTTTTACTTAAGTTGTTACTGGCTCCTTATCTGTCATTCTGTATGCTACGTTTTTCCCATTATGGACATCCTCCAGTTTTCTTAAGCGTGTCTTGGGAACTTCTGATTTGGTTCGTCCAGTTTGAAGGGAGACAGAGCTGGCACTTTGACAAAAGATCATATCTGCTTAACTTGTGAATCGCTCGAGGTACATCATACTGGCCCCACGTCTTCATCCTCAGTCTTCTAAATGAATTGGAAACACTGCTCATCTGAATCTTGGTATTATCAGTTTATATAAACAAACCCTGTCTGTCATTTCTTGTCAGTTATGTGCATTTTTTTCATGTTTCATGGGAATAATTCATTTTTTAAATGTTTTTATAAATTCTTATTGGTGTTGCTCACCTGGCAGTTTTTTCCTTATTTCGATGTTTACCAAATTTATTTATTTATGATGGAAAATATATTCTGTTTTTTGTAATTACATTTTTTAACCTTTTGTTCACTTTGACCCATTGATGGCTGATCCAGTAAGAACTTTGATTTCATATAAGCAGCCTAGAGTGGAGCAGAATATGACTGTGTTATCAATGTTATTTTAACAATAAAACACTTCAATTTCAGTGTGAACAGTTTGCCAATGCTTTTACTATACAGTATATATTAGATTAGCATGTTATTCATCGGGCCATTCAAACGTAAGAAAATCAGTAACAGTCAATCAGCAGCATCAGTAAGATAAGCGACCTGAGATGCATTTCTTCCTTGCATATGTACAAAATACAAATAATTGAAAAAATATATATACAAATATATTCTATAATCATTTGGCATCAGTGATTTTTGACAACAGACATTAATGTAAATCAAACAGACAATATTTGGCTGAAAACTGGTACCAGTTGTGCAACAAAATTGACTTTATAACTAGATGATTAAAGGAAAAAAAATGGTTTATGTTCTTTGTTAAACTGTCATTTTGATACTGTGGCCTTTGTCAGGACTGCAGGCGTTTTTTCGCCATGTAAGCATTGGTCACTTGACTCATTATGACAAGGGCACTGAGAGCCGGGCAGAGTGCTGACAGGTACCAGATGTGCTCCCTGACAGCTGCAGTGAACCAGGAGGAACAGAGGCCCAGGAAGAGGCTGGCACTGCCAAGCAGGTATGTGACGAGCCCGGACGCTGCATGGTAGCGCTTCAGCTTGGCCAGGGACCAGCCCTTGGCCAGAGAGTGATAGACCAGGGGCAGAGCTGCCACGGACTGCACCCCGACCACACACACTGTCACTAGGCCCAGCAGACCATGCCAGGAGGTGAAGTGGGGTTTGCCGTTCAGGTGTTTGTTGTAGGCGATGGCTGCCAGGCCCAGGGCGGCACAGCAGACACAGAGGCACTGCAGGATCCAGTGAACCCGCCCTTTGGTCTTGTGGGGAAGCTTTTTGATGGGGGAGCCATGGGGGGAGAAGAAGAGTATGGCCTCTGTCATGAAGAAGGAGAACTGATGGAGACAAGAATATAAAATAAAAATTAGAGGATCTGGCATCTTTCAGGAGTTGAAGATGATGATATTTGATTGTAGGATGTTACACAGCTTACAGCCAGTGCCATGAGGAAAGGATGCCAGGAGAACAAACCTGCAATAAAAGAGATGCAATCAAATTAAAAGTCAGTGGACACAGTTATAGGATGACACTGCGAGATGAATATTTTTTTTTGACTGAGTGCAGGTTGAAGACTCACTTGACCCCGGTCGTGACAGAACTGCAACCGACACCGTGAAAACGATGCAAGTGAAGTGGGTCAGTACTGCGCACGTCGTTCTGGCATAACCGTATATCCACGGCTCGGACTCAGTCCCTTTGAGTTGGACCATGTTAAAGCACAAATTTACAAATTTACGAATACGGGAAGCGGCAATCACACACTCGATACGTGTTACCTAAAATGAACTTCAGACTACAAGCGAGCGGACCCGGTGGTGGATGAGTTAGTTCCCCACCTCCATCTGCCGGAAGTTTTGTTCAAGATTGGAAAAGAAAACCGAGCTTAAACTGAAGCCTACATCGGTTACAGTCACAGAAAATACGTAGCTTCTTTACGAAACATAAAATAACTGTTTTCTGTCAGCTTGCTGCTATCTGACGTGGACGCTTCGACTCTTCCTGCTTTTCCCCAGATGCATTTTGGGAAAAGAAGTTTTGTTAGGGGGAGAAGTTTTTACAGCCGATTAGGCCGTGGGAGGAAGTCCGTTTTAAGGGGGAGGACAGTCGTTTTCATTTAGTGTCAATGGAAGACTAAGTTGGTAATGTATTATTTTATTTTATTTATTTATTTATTTTTATGCTGCATATTGTTTATGATAACAATAAAGTGTGGTGTATCCAAGAAATAGAAAGCAAAAGATATGTTAGGTTTTCATTAGGATTGAGGATCAAAAAACGGCCATTCATTAAAAACAACATTAAAAAGTCTTAATTTACGAAAAACTATTCCATTATTTTGAAGAAATGTGTCTGCATACCACTGTTAAAGGGAAAAAACTGTAAATGATTGCGAGATTTCACACACATATAAATAAGATCAGAGTGAGGACTATGTTTAGTAAATGATTTGTGAACTGCAATAATCAAGAGCAATAACTAATAGATTCAAAATGTAGTGTGTATGGGCATAAGTGTAGAAGCGATTCATGACTAAAAATGCAAAGATGTCAATTTAGCATAACAGTCATAAACCACTCCAAAAGTTACTAGTTTAAACACACAAAGTAAACCCTCTTTCAAGCTGACAACATAAGTATTTAGGCTTCTTTTAAGAGTAGACCTAACTGTCAATATCTAGACTTCTCTCTAGAGGCATCAGTATAGTGGCCCATGTATGTGCTGTCTAAGAGTAATGCCATCCATTCCAGATCCAGCAGCTCAATGAACGCTCAGTGCCCAACTGTTCACTGGTTATTGTGCTCCAGTTCCTCCCTAATAAGCTTGTGACTCTGCCAGGCCTACTCACTGGGCATATAGGCAGCAGGCATGACACAAGGCAACAATAACATGCACTCACCACACAGCACAGCTCTCATTCAGGATGTCTCTCTCTCTCTCTCTCTCTCTCTCTCTCTCTCTCTCTCTCTCTCTCTGTTTCTCTCTCTCTCTGTCTCTCTCTCTTTCTCTCTCTCTCTCTCTCTCTCTCTCTCTCTGTCTCTCTCTCTCTCTCTTTCTGTTTCTCTCTCTCTTTTT
>OMLF01038899.1:7199-19291 GCA_900302615.1 Holocentrus rufus | reverse complement strand
GGAGCTGAAAGCTCCTCTGGCCAGAATTATAGTTGTTTTTTTTTCTTTTTTTCCCCCCACTGCCACTCATATAAAAGCATATATGAGCTCCCCCAGCTTGTGCAGGATTAAACTAGTCATCTTGTCCCACATTTTAAAATAATCTTATGAATCCTGGCATGAGATAACAAAGGTTAATCTTTTTTTCTCTCTCATTTGTGAAGACCTTCCAACATGGCAGCAGCGACAGATTTCATAAATTTCTGTTGATTGAATTGATTGTAATTCAAAGATGCCAGGTTTTGTTTTTGGCATCAGCATAATCTGGCCTTGTATTAGAGTGTTTTGACGAAGGACTGACCTACTAACTGTTCTGTGATCTGGAACAATGACTGTGTTACAGCTCCTGAGGACTCTGTGGCCACCTGTTCTTCGGCAACACACACCAACTTGGAAATGGACTGAATCAAGACAGGGCTGATGCTTTTTTTTTGGCCTGTAAATGGCAGCATTGCATCATCATCTGGCATTCATGAGGTCTTCGTTAAGGATGTGGAGGTGTAAAGTTGATGCTCTGTTCTTGGGACCGGATTCAAACCCATGCTAACCCTGTACGGCGGATGCTCACATGACATGTCAGTCTCTGTGTCAGGGACAAGATGTCTAAAGGTGAGCTGATTGAGCTGAAGGACCTCAGTGTGAATGACCGGATTGAGCTGGCTGCCCCGGCGGCACGTGCAGCCCCGCCGCCCCTAAACCCAGGGCATCCCAGCCAGTTCACTGTGGTCCGTCTGGTTGGAGAGACCGTCAGTGTTGAGGGACCCCTGTGTCATCCAGGAGAGGCCGGTGAAGGCCATGACTTCCAGCCTTGCAGTTACACCCATCTCACCTGGTGTGACCTGTGTGGAGATTTCATCTGGGGTCTCTATAAGCAGAGTCTACGCTGTGCCAGTGAGTACTAATGGCATGTGTATCTGTATAAAGTTGTTTAATTTTGGCATGTGTGCATGTGTGTGTGTTTTGGTGGTGTTAGTGTGGAGTGTGTGTTGTAGGTAGTTGTTCGTAAAAAATAAATAAAGACATTCAGTGCATGAGAAAGGATGAACCAGATGTGTATTAGCCTGCCTTGAATCGTCACGCTCCTACAGCACAAATTAAAAATAGACATTATATGCCGTAATGCTTGTTTGCTAATACTAATTTCCCCTATCAAGTAGAAATGGAGATAGACCCATTACATTTCTTAGAACGGTTGAAAATACCTTCAAATTAAAGGACAAAACTTCTTTGTAACCTCATAGTAATTGAGTCATTGCCCATCCCAATGTTACAGAGTTAACTGTTGATATTGTCATTGGTTTCTAAGTTCCAACATTACTGGAATGCAGGACAGTCCATGTTGTTCTTTCCAATCAGGAGAAACTTTATCACTGAGAAACAACTCAGTCTGTAGGAAGCTCTGGGAAGCTTCATGTTTTCACATGTTGGGACAGCCAGGGCATGGGAATATTTTTGCTGCCCGTATCATTTGACTTCAGGCATTTCTGTGGTATGTTAAGGGGCTTTTATTCTAATTCAACAAAGGGGTGGACCACTGTAGCACTAAGAGATAGACAGGTGCTAGAGAAGACTGGAATCAACCTAAAGTCTCTCATTTTAACTCTTTAACATAAGAAATTGTCAGTTTGTAGAAAAAAGGCGTTAAAACTGTCATCTTTTCCCAGAATATAGAATTGTAGCTTTTGATATCTTGCTTACACATTTATTATATAAACAAGTTAATGTGTTTCGTAGTTACAGAATAGTCTGAGGGCGGAGAGCTCTACTCATCATACTGTAATTGTACACCCTCTAGTGTTGAATGTGCTCCCTCTTTTCATATTCTCTCTCTCTTAGACTGCAGATACACTTGTCACTACCGTTGCCGACCATTCATCCAGTTGGACTGCAGCACAGAAGCGTTTGTGTCAACAGACCAGGCGGATTTCTCTGAAGACACCATAGAGACAGACACAAATGTGGTAAGGAGCAACGGAGGAAATACCTCAGAAAGGTTAACAAAGGAAATTTTGCACAGAGACTAAACCGTCTTTCGTGAACTGTTTTATTGTTTTTAAAAATTGATGGTGTAAGATTTATAGAGGATTTACAGTCAAAATGTTAAAACAGATTGTTTTAGATTTAATTTTACAAGAGACACAAAATGGAAACTAAGTTTGGAGATTTTTTGAACTTTGCCAATCAAGGACCAAAGTTATTCAAGTTAAAAAAAAGAGCTATTCTGTTGCAAAGTCAGTCATTTTAGTTTTGTGTTTACAACTCTGACTACAATCAGTCTACAAATACTGTAGGTCATTACTTGTCTCTCTTTCTCTTTCTCACACACACACACACACAGACACACACACACACACAAGGGGTGTAACAATTCATTGCTTTGATGCATCAATAATAAATTCACAGTTGTTTAAAAAAAATAAAATAAAAATTCACATTGTGATGATTTAACAGAATATTATATGAGTTGAAACTTTTTGGTCAATAATGTTTTGGGGGTTTTTTTCTTTCTTTTTTCTGGAATAAAAATGTAGAAATTATTCTGTTTTTCTAATGGTTTTACATTTCAGAAAAAAAATTGATAGTCTCACATTAAAGAATCGAATTGTTGACTTGAATTGCGGTTTACAAACTTAAATTGAATCAGTCCAAAAAGAAAAATCATTCTTTAACTGAATCACCAACAAGTGAATCGCAAATCAAATTGAATCTCTGTTAAGCAAAAAGATTCACACTCCTAACATACACACACAAACACACACAGACACACATAGTCACACATGTATGTAGTACCTATGCTTTGTTGGCCCGTATAACTGTTCATTTAGAATGAGTAGGTGAAGGCAGATGGAGGCTGGCAGATTGTCCACTGCTGTCAGCAGAGTGTCAGTGAGCCATATGTCCACAAAGATACTGCTTTTCATTACCTCCTCGCTTGTCAAGGCATTTATACTGCATGTAATTTAGGAGAGAGCTGGGCGGAGGGGATTACTGAACAGCTTCACAATAAAACAGCTGTCCTTATTTCAGAGCCGCAAAAAAATCCTGACACAGCAGCAGCCAATGGGCCGGCACGGCTTACCAAATAATGAAGTCAGCACCAGTGAAGCCTATATTTAAACCATCTTCACACATACAGAGAAGATGCTTGAAAAAAATGTTTGACTGTTAGGATTACACTTAACTAAGACAATGAAAGGAAATATCTGTGTTGAACAGAATGTGAGTGGGTTTGGTGCTATAGACGCCTTTGTGAGGTTTTATTGGCAGTGAGGGGCTAATAATACACCCAGGCCCAAAGTGCTGTTTCTACAATCACTTTTCTCCAGAGAGAGGAGAGGAACATCAGAGAGCAGTGCTGCTGATGCAGCGTCATGGAAGACAGTTACTCCAGAGTTAATTGTATGACAGTGTTGACGACAAAAATCTGAAGAGGATTGTTACTGTTTCCATTCGCGTCTGAGATGACCTGGAGAAGCACGGCGAAGGGCTCTCTCTGTAGTCAGGAAGACGTGGACTCAGAGCTGGAACTTTTTTTCACCGCACGCTCCTCTTTCTTTCACAAAGCTAAAAGGTTAACGGTGAGGCTGTGAGATAGTTCATCAATCCTGTATGCCCTAAAGCTGTTTCCGCTTTCTGTTTGATTTATGAAATCGAATCGCTCGTGTCTTCATTGTGTCAACACAGGTGACTTAACTTTTTTCTGCTCTCAAATTCGCTGTCGCTATCTCTTTTCAGGATGAACAAATTGATTGGCGCAAACAAGAGCTCACAGCTGGGGAAATTCAGCAGAAGGTTAAGGAGTATAACGCTCAGATCAACAGCAATCTCTACATGGTGGTTGTGAGTGAATGATTAACTATTTACTCTGAACATTCAGGCATGGACAAAATTTGTATTTAATTTTGCATTTTAGTAGTATTATTGTATCAAACTCTGTAATCCACAGTCTTATATGTATCTCTCTCTCCCCTGCAGAATAAAGATGGGTCCTACACTGGTTTCATCAAGGTCCAGTTTCAGTTGGTTCGACCTATCTCCCTCCCACCTCCTAAGAAAATGTCCTCGGCACAGGAGGGAGGTCGGCAAGAAGGCAGGATGAAACGCCGGACGTCTTTCTACCTCCCTAAAGACACTGCCAAGCACCTGCACATAAGCTCCCAAACACGGGCGCGTGAAGTCATACAAGCGCTGCTCAACAAGTTCACTGTGGTGGACAACCCAGCAAAGTTCGCCCTGTTTGAACGCACTGAACGACACAATCAAGGTAGAGCCCTGAATGTTGCAGAGTAACTCCAAATCAAAATTAGTGTTCATTTAAAACCAAGTATTAAATACTAAACAATTAATCATGTTTACCCCTCAGTATACCTGCGTAAATTGTCTGATGATGAGCGTCCTCTCCACCTACGCCTGTGTGCCGGTCCCAGTGAAAAAGTCCTGAGTCTGGTGTTGAAAGAGAATGAAACAGGGGATGTGCATGTAAGTTTTTATCTTCCAAACCTTTAGCTCAGACAGTGAGCTCATATTATGTTCCTATCCATGCATGTTACCCAACTGTATATGACAATGTCTATGATTTAAAATTGCTCTCTCCCACAGTGGGATGCATTTAGCCTTCCTGAGTTGTGCAACTTTCTGCGGATCCTGCAGCGTGAGGAAGAAGATCATGTCCGGCAGATTGTGAGGCGCTACGCTCTTGCTAGAGACAAGATGAAGCAGGCTGTGGCAAGAATTACTACCCCTGGTTGACTTTGTCTGCAGCCAGACAAGAAGATAAACAAGAAGTTGCTCTGCCACTTTGAACAGCAACATGGATCAATAAAAAAAAGTACAGCACTAGAAAAGTGATGGAAAAAAGGTCTGACACTGATATTGTCTTGATAAAATGACGTAATGAAGCAGGGTTGAGCTTAGTGCTGTTAAATTTAATGTCAGCCGTCAAAAGACTTAGTGCCCTGCTGTATTTGTGTGTGGATTGTCACTGTTGTGAAGAACTGCATTGGCAAAATTCAGGTGATTTTTAGGTTAACTGGATGCAGTACTCTTTTTGGAAGAATCATGCTGCTTGACTAGATTATTTATAGAGTTCTAAAGAGTCAGCAGATTTTAGTCTTGCTGGTCGTTTATAAAGTGATATTTAGATTTCTCTGACTATTGAGTTTCATTCAGTTTTTGTGAAGTCCACTTTCCCTCTCAATTTCGGCACTTTATTGAACCTGTGAAATGAGTTGGGGGTAAGCTGGACTGTTTGTATTCTAATTATCTAATAAATGCATAATAACACACCAGTTGTCATGACAAGTCATTGCTTTGGTGATTTTTAATTTTACATTAGACATCACAGGTCTGATTCAGAGTGACTAACAGGAGATAAACTGTTTCACACTCTGGATTTAATCAGCTTAAAGTGGAAGTAGTACTAAAATAATTTCCTGCCCATCTATTAATCCAGCAAACAAAGTTCAAGTAAAAAGTTCAACCTGAAATTTTTGTTGTATGGCCTCTTAATTTGGTTTGTAGTTTTTGTGTGCAAACCAAACATTACATATGGGGAGGTGTGTTTCCCTTTACATCTTTGTATAGGGAGGTGCACTTCCCTATACACTTGTTTTAGACAAACACTAAAACATAAAGGTAAGCTCATGGGGTCACCAAAATTGGCAGTTTTTATCCCCTAGGCCACATGAATGTTGTCACAAAATTTCATGGTGATCAGATAGCTGCAGATATGCCCCTCTAGACCAAACTGCTGAATGACACAAAGATGGACAAGGTGACATACAGGCCCCCACTTTCCAGCTGGGCAAAATGTGACATGTGACAAACATTTGTCAGTTGTAGCACCCACTGAGTGTTTATGTGTGTACATTCTTATAAAGCTAAATATACAATGGTCAGGTGGACAATAAACAAAAACAGGGTAGCTGTGGATATATTTTCAACATTGAGTCGGGATGGGCAATAAGCTTCTCATGCTGTAAAAAAAACTTGCATGTTAAGTAGTTGCATAATATGGAGCTTTATAATTGGGAAATTATAAACGCCCATCTACATTCAGAGTAACTATGAAATATAAAGTTTTCGCCTTCTCACATTCCGCCTCCTGCAGCACTTATTTTATTAGATTCCATCATCAGTTATCAATGTTCATAAAATTGTTAAAAGGTTAGTTAGTTTGCTTAGGTTAGTTTGTTGAAGTGGGGTTGTATGAGGTACTTATGCGTCACTGTCTCACCTGCATTAGATGCGGAGTGGCAGCAACAATAGCCACCTAAAGGCCCACCTTAAAAAAATATGTCAGAAAAATCCATTTGAGATGTAGCTGTATCTATTTCTCCGCATGTTTGAGCCGATCAGTGTGTTTGTATTATTATGCTGTCTGCATTAATTCATTCACTCATTCGCTTACACCAGTTTGCCAGATTCGCCCTCCAGCCCATTTGGTGGCGATAGCACACCGTAAAGATACGTGGCAGCCGTCAGAAAAACGCTGTCTAGGTAGAACAAGGATAGTTAGCTGTTTGTGTTGTCCTGAGGTCTCTGTTAGTGCAAACTAGCAAGACATCAAAAAATAATTCATACCTACGAACTGACAGCAGATAAAAAGCTTCTTTGGGTATGTCTTAAACCAAGCTGGTTGTCACACCAGTCAGTTATTAAGCCAGCTAACTTTGGTAACGGTAAACGTTTCACTGGCTAAGCAGATGAGCAGAAATACTATGACCTAGCTAGCTAATGCTAATCTTAGTCACATAAGGCAATGGCAATATGCTAACGATAGCTAACGGTAACGGTTTGTAGCCATGAAAGCTGACGGGCATGTTTGTGAGGCGCTGACATTAAGTTAACGATAGCTAGCTAGCTAGCTAACACGACTATCACAGATGTTCATTAGTGGCAGGTTAAATTAAAGCTAGGTTACAAAACAGTAAAGATTCGCGTAACTTATTAATGAACGTTTTGCTAACTAAGTGCTGTGAGACACTGCAGCTAACACTCTGTCCACATTAACATGGAGCTCACAAATTATGTTTTTCTTCACGTGAGTAACTGATTACTGTATAAGATAGACAGGCTGGCCAGGTAGGTAGAGTTACCAGAACTGTTGGTATAACGTTAACGTTACACTGCCTGGCTGCACAGTCATGAAATAGCCTGCTTGCTAGCTAGCTAGCTAGCTAACAGGTAGAGGGCATAATTATTCAGTTGGACTCGACCGTAGTCCAGCCTTTTCATTTTAGCCACCTAACCTGAGCATTGAGCAACAACTGCTACTACCACAAATAGTATAAAAGGAAAGGGTATAACAGCACAGAATTAGAATGGAGAGTATACAGATTGGCATCTAGGACATAGGAGGTCAAGTATGATTGTGTTGTTTCAGGAAAATGGTTTGAAAAAAAAAAAAAAGGCTCCCCAATTTTAATGGTATATGCCATTTGTTGTCTTTCCAAAATATTAAGACAACAATTTTTGCTGTTTTCACTCTAGAGTTATATTTTACTAGCAGTCGGCTAATAAATGTGTCTATTTTGACCTATTTTTATTTCTAGAGCAGCCTAACTTGAAATCCACTTTTTTTTCTGTACTAGGACTTAAACTGTAAATGTTTTTTTTTTTTTTTTACTTGCTTAATAATTAGAGGGCACCATAAAAATATTCCTTAAGCCTCCCTTCCACTGTGTCACTTTTCATAGGTTTCATAATCTGGAGATCAGATTTCATCTTGGACAGTAAAGCTACTACTACTGGGAGTCCTGTGACCAAGAAAATAATGTGCTGCGGTTGAAGATGGGAGGTAGCGGCTCCAAATCCAAGGGTTATTGGCCTTTTTCTGGCTCAGGTAGTGGTGATGATCCAACCAAAGATGGAAATGACCAGTCATTGGCAAGACTCAGAAGTTTCCAAAATGCAACACCTTTTGTGTTTACTAGACGAAGGTAAATATAGCCCTGGCAGCATGTGGGCTTCATCACATGTTTTTTAGGGAGTGTATTGCAGCTGTTCTTATGACTTGCAGACTATGACAAGCTGGGACTTTCTAACATTTGTACATTTTTTACATTGCATTTGTACATTTTCTAACAATTGTATCTAACCAAGTGAATCCTGAATGTATAGTTGTTCTTAGATATTTTTATTATTTGTATTTTCTTCTTTTCTGAGTTTCCCAATGAGGCCACTTAGTTAACTGGAATCTAAGCTTTATTCAAAGAGATAATGCTGAGGAGGGCAATTGTTTTCCCTTTTTTTTTTTTTAATTGTTTTTATTTAATTCAAGTGGCATGTTTCTGGATAACACCCTGACTTGGCATATTTGTGTAACATTGATACTGTCTGTTTGCTGCAGCTCATTGTATTTTGATGAGGACGGTGATTTGGCCCATGAATTCTACGAAGAGACAATTGTGACAAAGAATGGACGTAAAAAAGCCAAGCTGAAGAGGATTCAGAAAAACTTAATACCTCAGGTGCTGAAAATTTTAATGATAATCCCAAACTAGGGCTTTACGCTGATATATTTCTTTCAACATTTTCACTCCATATGTATATTTTTAAATCTCTTTGCTCTCCTTTCAGGGAATTATAAAGCTGGACCACCCTTGCATCCATGTAGATTTTCCAGTTGTCCTCTGTGAAGTTTGATGATGTCTGAGGAGCCTTCTCAGACTAGCCACTGTGTCAACTCCGTCCCGCGGTTTCCCCTAGAGCTGGAAACCTGAACCCTCCTACAAAACACCACGATCTCTTGAAATATTTGATGCCCTTACGTGGACAGGCTGATGCTATGTGTTGGGCCTCTGCATGTGATCTGTTTTTGGCTTGTGTGCAGTTAAACACAGGGTCACTAATGGGAATTGATGATCTGTTGAAAGACATCAAAGACTAGAAGGACAGCTTACAGGTTGGCAATACCTAGTCAGTTTCCAGTTCACAGTCTGTGTGCATTTATGTGTGCGCGTATGGACAGGAGTTGAAATGTGGCAGAGTCCTGGCCGTATTGTAGCAGACATTTTCTGGTTTGATTCATTGAACTCGAGGAGTTCAAGGAGAATGTAAAGTTCTTCTGAGTGTAACTGCGGGGAGTAGAACTGTACTAGTCTTGAATCTTAAATCATGCCCTCAAGGGGAATTTCCATTCATACTGAATACTCAATCATAACTGATCATTTTTTCTTTCAGTTTTTAGTGGTTTAATACCAGTGACTGAGCTTCCTCACAGATCAGGGCTATATCCAGAGATTTCAGAGCAAGGAAGTTGAAACGCACATGTTATTTGTACACTTATACCACCATGGCTTGCTTAAATATGCATGAAACTGGATCTGCTTATCAGTAATATCCCTAGAGAGTTGACAATCAGTGGCCAACAAGATCTGAAGTGGTTTAATGTGATGTTGTAATGTCTGGTAGCCTGCTTTGAGTTACCTTGGTGTGACCAGACCTCAGAGCCACACATGGACAGAGCAGCAGTGAGCATAATAGGAGATCCTGTTGTTTCCGTTGCTGCTTTAGCACACTTTGTTTCAATTTTAATTTATTACAACTGTTCAAATTGCATTGTTTTTTTTAATTACAATTTGAAATGCCAAACTGTGTCATGGTGTCTTTTTTCATACGCAGGAATTTCTGAATAAAAGCCTTAAATTGTAGATTAGGGTGTTTGCATTCTCTATCAGCTTAGTATGCTCTTGTTTTGGTCACTCTATTTAATTTGGGATGACATCAAATTTAATTATATGAAATGAAAGCTGCTGTACACAAGTAAATGAAAAAAGTCCTTAAGCCTTAATTCTGCATGTTATCACCTGATCACATGTTCTTGCAAGATGTCAACTAGATTGCACAACTAAGACAGGCGTGTTTTGAGAGGCTTCAATCAAAAAAACTACGATAATTGTAATGGTTTCAACTCCACTTGAAAGATTTTAGTCAGGAGTTTTGACTAGTTTTTGTGATGACCATATAATTTTAACTTTTCTGTACATTTGCTAGAGATTTGCAATCCAAATTGAAACAATCTGTGCATCAGTCAACTATCTGTAACAAAGGGTGTAGGCTGTTAATTATATTTTCTACAAATTCGCATTCCTTCAGATTGCCATTTTCTACTTGTAATGCATATGTATTAACATTTTCATATTGTTTCTAAGTACCTAGTACTGCACATACTCTTTTTTCCCCCCTAATAATTCACTATTATTTATGCTTGCATACAGGCTACCATTTCTTTCACTCTCACTGTATGCAGTGAAGCATTTTTAACCCCTTAAACAATAATTTTCTCTTAAGTTTCCCCTTAAGTAGCTTCAAAGTTAGAAAAGCATTTTTTGCATATTGTATGGCAGTGTCACATACATATTTTGTATCTTCTGTAGCACTTTGTTGAAGCTACATCATAGTTATATTGAGTGAAATATTCAAACTCAAGATGTCATTGTTTTATGGCTGCATCATCACACCAAATAAATATCTGGAGGTGCATCATTTTATACACAATTATCTGTAATTCAGTGGTACATAGTTGGTATCTTAGTAAACCTGGGATCTCAACTAGAATTCAAAATAAAGTTCTAAAGTTTGAACAAAGCTTGACCGCAGCATGCATTTGTAATGATGAACCCACCAATGGGTCCAGCAGAGTTGCAGCTTGCAGCTTGCCATGGTGAGACTTTATGACATGTATTAGGCAAAATCAAAATAACTATTTGTTAAATGTTTTGAAACCACCTGAAAATTAACATTCTTTCGCAAAGGTATTACCTAACAAACTGTTCACCCCTGCAGCTGAAATCCTGCTCCTGACCTCCAAACAACCATCTGCATAGGAAGTTGCAAAGGGCATCCAGCACTGGGAGGTGAAGTGTGTGCATATGTGTGTCTGTTAATGAGGGCTGGAGATAAGAGAGAAATGAAGGTCTGTAAAGGTCTCCTGTGCAATCTCCATGGGAAAGGGTTTTCTATAAAGTAGCCTGTGATATTGCCGTCCTTAGAGGATAAAAAGGGCTGTGCAAAAATCCACTGCACTTTATTGCTTTCATGAATTTTTTTTTTCTCTACCAAGTACCTTTTTGACCGAGTCAGGAGACATGAAATTGCGGTTACTTTTTGTTGTTTGTGTTCACTAAGCTGTAATAATATTATGAGCAATGAAATGAAGCGCAGTCATGGGGGGTAAAATGGAGATTTGTCCCTGCAAAGCACCATTGAATTGATTTTGCTGACAACAGCAAAGTCATTTTTTACAAAAAAAAAATAAAAAATCACAGTAATTATGACACATCTTTGACGTAGCACTACAAAAATATTTATATTTATTTTCTAAATAAAAATAAACATTCACTTATCGATTTATTTGTATAATCAAAGACCTTACAAAAAATCTTTTTGAACTGACTTTAACATTAACTCTAGATTTATGATGATCTCACTTAGTTCAACAATAAGTTATCAAACAGCTATAACCAATGTTTACCTTCTTGGCTGTTGAATAGTGTTTTTTGACACATGATGTATGAACTGATATATGCACAAGGCCAATGCTTAGCTTTTGTTGCTAGATAAAGCCTTCCTCCAGAGGATAATCCATCTTTCATGTGTGAGTCAACCTAATAACATGGACCTCAACAAAAACACAGAACAAATTGGCAATGTTCAACCACAGAGGGTAAAAATAATATAGATTAATTTTAAAAATGCCCTCCCTCTAGTGATAACTAAAGTAGGCAGTCATATGTCAAATTTTCTGCTTTGTTTTTTAACACTGGTTTACAGGTCAAATTCAAGAGACAGAGGTGGAGTCTCTTAGATATTTAAAGACTAGTCAGTGCTGGACTTGAGCACTTGAGCATAGAACAAATGAATCCTTTCATCTATTATTTTGAGGAGAAATTACAAACTTGAATAATAGCATCCAGACTTTGAACAGCTCAAACAACTTGGGAGATTTTAAAGGAAAGTAAGAGGTGCTGGTAAGAGCTTAATCTAAAGACATTTTGAAATAACATTTAATTACTTTTCTTTCCTTTTTTTTTTTTTTTAACCAAGGGATA
>OMLF01038893.1:2507-15505 GCA_900302615.1 Holocentrus rufus | reverse complement strand
CGCCTGGTGGCTGGGTCTTTGCCCACGGGACCCGGCCGGGCACAGCCCGAAGGAGCGACGTGGGCTCGCCTTCCCGTGGACCCACCACCCGCAGGAAGGATCAGAAGGGGCCGGTGCGTTGTGATTTGGGTGGCAGTCGTGGGCGGGGGCCCCGACGACCCAATCCCTGGACAATGACTCTGGCTATGGGGTCATGGATTGTCACCTCGCTGGGGGGGAAAGAGCCTGAGCTAGTGCCGGAGGTTGAGCGGTACCAACTAGAGATAGTCGGACTCACCTCCACGCACAGTTTGGGCTCTGGAACCCAACTCCTTGAGAGAGGCTGGACTCTCTTCTACTCTGGAGTTGCCCGCGGTGAGAGGCGGCGAGCTGGTGTGGGCTTGCTCATAGCCCCCCGGCTCAGCCGCCATGTGTTGGAGTTCTCCCCGCTGAACAAGAGGGTCGCTTCCCTGTGCCTTCGGGTCAGGGATAGGTCTCTCACTGTTGTTTCGGCCTATGGGCCGAACGGCAGTGCAGAATACCCGGCCTTCTTGGAGTCCAAAGGAGGGGTACTGGAAAGTGCTCCAACCGGGGACTCAATTATTCTGCTGGGGGACTTCAATGCTCAAGTGGGTAGCGACAGTGATACCTGGAGGGGCGTGATTGGGAGGAACGGCCTCCCCGATCTGAACCCGAGCGTTGTTCTGTTGGACTTGTTGGACTTGGACTTGTTGGACATCTGTGCTAGTAACAGTTTGTCCATAACGAACACCATGTTCAAACATAAGGGTGTCCATCAGTGCACGTGGCACCAGGACACCCTAGGCCGGAGGTCAATGATCGACTATGTAGTTGTATCATCTGACCTTCGGCCATATGTCTTGGACACTCGGGTGAAGAGAGGGGCTGAGCTGTCAACTGATCACCACCTTGTGGTGAGTTGGATCCGCTGGCGGAGGAGGAAGCTGGACAGACCCAAACCCAACCCAAATGAGGGTCTGTTGGGAACATCTGGCGGAACCCGCTGTCAGGGAGGTCTTCAACTCCCACCTCCGGGAGAGCTTCGACCAGATTCCGAGGGAGGTTGGAGACATTGAGTCCGAATGGACCATGTTCGCAGCCGTCCATTGCTGTGGCCGTAAAGTCGCTGGTGCCTGTCGGGGCGGCAACCCCCGAACCCGGTGGTGGACACCAGAAGTAAGGGATGCCGTCAAGCTGAAGAAGGAGTCCTATTGGGCCTGGCTGGCCCATGAGACTCCTGAGGCAGCAGACGGGTACCGGCAGACCAAGCCTGCGGCAGCTCAGGCAGTTGTGGAAGCAAAAACTCGTGTCTGGGAGGAGTTTGGGGAGGCCATGGAGGAGGACTACTGGTAGTCCTCCTCCAAGAAATTCTGGCAAACCGTTCGGCGCCTCAGGAGGGGGAAGCAGTGCTCCGCCAACACTGTTTACAGTGGAGGTGGGGAGCTGTTGACCTCGACTGGAGGGGGTTCGGCTTGGGAACCAGCAGATTTCGTCTCTGCTTTTTGCGGATGATGTTGTCTTGTTGGCTTCCTCGAGCCAGGACCTTCAGCACACACTGGGGCGGTTCGCAGCCGAGTGCAAAGCGGCTGGAATGAGGATTAGCACCTCCAAGTCCGAGGCCATGGTTCTCGACCGGAAAAAGGTGGTTTGTCCCCTTCAGGTTGGGGGAGAGTTCCTGCCTCAAGTGGAGGAGTTTAAGCATCTTGGGATCTTGTTTACGAGTGGGAGAAGGATGGAGCGCGAGATTGACAGACGGATCGGTCCAGTGGCGGCAGTAATGCGGTCACTGTATCAGTCCGTCGTGGTGAAGAAGGAGCTGAGCCAAAAGGCGAAGCTCTCGATTTACCGATCAATCTACGTTCCTACCCTCACCTATGGTCATGAACTCTGGGTCATTACCGAAAGAACGAGGTCCCGGATACAAGCGGCTGAAATGAGTTTCCTCAGCAGGGTGGCAGGGTGCTCCCTTAGAGATAGAGTGAGGATCTCTCTCACCCGGGAGGAGCTCAGAGTAGAGCCGCTGCTCCTCCACATTGAGAGGAGCCAGCTGAGGTGGCTCGGGCATCTGTTTCGGATGCCCCCTGGACGCCTCCCCAAGGAGGTGTTCCAGGCACGCCCCGCCGGGCAGAGGCCCCAAGGAAGACCCAGGACACGCTGGTGCGACTATGTCGCTCGGCTGGCCTGGGAACGCCTTGGGGTCCCCCCGGAAGAGCTGGAGGAAGTGTCCGGGGAGAGGGAAGTTTGGGCGTCCCTGCTCAGACTGCTGCCCCCGCGACCTGGCCCTGGATAAGTGGGAGAAGAAGAAGAAGAAGAAGCTAACAAAAGTGACCTGACAACCTGATTTATTTACATTCACGTGATGTGGCCTAACCATAGTCTATTCTAGAGAGCATACCTTCTGAGATACAGTAGTGTATGATGGTCTTGGTTAGTTGCGCATGTATAAAGACAGACCCTTCCTCTAACACACTGATAGACAAAGCAGAAAAACTAAAAAGAGAGAAAAAACGTAAACTAAAATTTGGTGCAATGGTTTCCCTTCCCCTGTCACCTATAGGAACATGGTGACTATTAAACCCCTCGCAAAAATATCCACACATGAAGTGCTTGTGTGAGGAACTACTAGTCTAACAGATTGCTCTGCTCTTACATAAATTCAACAAGTAATTTAAAAGTTGTGACATTTTTTAAATGTAAAGGTGGCGCCTATTAGACAACAACCAAGCATCCTTGGGATTTCTTAATAATTCTATGTCCCTGAGTACAGTTATGTGACATGGATGACTAATGACTCAGAGGGTTAATATGACAAATTATTGGCTGTGACCATCAGCAAAAAGTGGTAATTATACTCATCTCCCCTTGATAGTCCAAATATTGTTCCAATGTCCATATATGCAATATATAATGACCTTTTACTGATCAAGTGAAAGTCATGAAGCCAAATAGAGAAATAAAAGATGATATAAACAAATAAAGAGAGGGGAGGAACAATTCACAAAATGTATAAAGCAAATTTCAGGTCTTTACATAATTAAGTCAAGACAGACCCTAATCCAAAATGTAAAAGAATATAATAAAATAAAATAAAAATCCAGCCCCCTGGGCATGTCTTGGTCACTCTACATTCTTTGAAAAAATAAAACAGAGGTGACCTATGATTTAAATGGTTAGTGTTTTAGCTATGATTATCAGCAATAACAGCTGGTTCTGGTTATCACCTCTGGATCGTCCATATCCTGTTGTTCCGACTCCCACATAGACAATGTTCATATGATGTTCATGTACTCACCATTATGGAGAGAGACGTATAAAGCAAAAGAGAGAAAGTTCAGGTGATGTTTGCTTTCACATATGCCATAGCCTCAGCCGCGTCCTGAAACAGTTTCTCAGTCCCGTTGTGTGTAATGCGGAGCCAGGCTGGATGCATGATGCCGTAGCGGACGTTGTCCCGTCCTCAAAGTAGTTTTCTGACCTCGTTAAAGGCTGATCTTGCTCGGGCCACACTTGGTGGATAGTCGGGGAACACGAGGATGGTGGCTCCGTTGTACTGCAGGGGACCGGCTTCTCTGGCTCGACGTAGGATCTCAACGCAATCCTGATGGTAGTGCAGCTTTGCGATTATTGCTCGGGGCTTTCCATCTGATCTCTTCGGCTGGAGAGTGCGATGTGATCTGTCAATCAGCACATCTTTATCCATTTTCAGGGCCTCTTTGATTATCTTTGAGACAGAGGCGGGAGAACTTGACCCGGTTTCTTCAGCCACATTCAGGATGCGGATATTTGACCGCCTCATTCTGCCCTCCATGTCCAAACTCTTTTCCTGTAGGCTCTCCACATTTCTCTCAAGTTTTCGCATGGCATCCTGCAGTGATGTTACCTCGTCTGAGCAGGCAGAGAGGCCTTGTTCCATGTCCGACACTGTCGTTTTAACTTTTTCCATGTTGGCTCGTATCGCCGCGGTGTTGTTAGCGATACCCGTTTTGAGTTCTTGTAGCTCCAGTTTAATCGTATTAAACTCAGCAGTGAGTGCACTCTTCAGCTCTGATTGGAAAATACCACTTATCTCTGCTTTGAGTGAAGAGAGTATCTCAGTTTTCATGTCCATCACATTTTGCTCAGTGGGCTCGGCCATGTTGCTAACGTTGGGTGTGTCAGCACCTGTCTTGCTAGCAGCGATGTAGCTATATTTACGCAGGTTAGGCCTACTCACCATTTACAAGGAGAAAGTGAGAGTGAAAAAAATGGGAGACCATTAAAAACTTAAGGTGGTGCTTTAGATAGTTTTCTTGTATCTTACTGTTGATGTGAGGCGCAAAAAAAGAAGTTAAAATCACATTTTCTGCAGAGCTCTCTCAACTCACAACTTACTCCATTAGCTGCTCGACAGCGCCCCAGAGGACAATAGTTTGAATGACGTCTCTGACAGTATGCCAGAGTAGTAATGGTTCAAACAGGGCTGGATTTCAGCTTCCCACCAATAGACCATTTCAAACATATCGTGGAATATAAATTAATACTGAAAAACAATGAAAGATGTCAAAATGTTGAATTGAGGAGTGAGGAGGTGAGGAGGTTTAAAATAAGCGAATGGGAATGTCACAGTTCAGCTCAGCCTCCCAGTAATTTTCCACTCTCCCTCTCTCAGCTCCACTCCAAACCGATAACAGCATTTAAGTCAAAACTTGTCACAAAAATGATCAAATGTGCCGCTTTTTGCAGCCACGTCACATCGTCATACTTTCACGTAGAAACATGAGCAAAATTAAGTACGAATCAGAAAGACTTCAGAATTTATGTGGTCGACTACATATTTTGATACTTTGTACCGTTTTTTCAGATTATTTTTCAATTATTTTTCGATTATCTCCATTTTCGCAGAGGACCTAGAGCTCAGTTTAACAAACTTGCAGCTCTCACACAATAATAAATGCACTATGAGAGCGGGCAGCTCTCAGACAATTTAGCTCAGGTGCCTCCCATTTCTCTTGATTGGTGTTCAGATGTTTCTACACTTTGATTGGAGTCCACCTGTGGTAAATTAAATTGATTGGACATGATTTGGAAAGGCACACATCTCTCTATGGAAGGCCTCACAGCTGGCAATGCATATAAGAGCAAAAATCAAGCCATGAGGTCAAAGAAACTGCATACAGAGCTCAGAGACAGGATTGTTGCAAGGCACAGGTGTGGGGAAGGCTACAAAAAAATCTGCTGCTTTGTAGGTTCCCAAGAGCACAGTAGCTTCCATAATTCTCAAATGGAAGAAGTTTGGCACAGCCAGGACTCTTCAAAGAGCTAGTCGCCCGGCCAAACTGAGCAATCAAGCAGAAGGACCTTAGTAAGAGAGGTGAACAAGAACCTGCTGGTCACCTACAGGCCTGCTGGCCTGTGTAGAGATGGGATAAGATGCCAGAAGGACAACCATCACTGCAGCCTGCCACCGATCTGGGCTTCATGGCAGAGTGGCTGGACAGAACCTTCTCCTCAGTGCAAAACCCATGAAAGCCTGCTTGGAGTTTGCAGAAGGGCACCTGAAGGACTCTCAGATTGTATGAAACAAGATTCTCTGGTCTGATGAAACCAAGATTGAACTGTATGGCCTCAAAATTTTAAAAATGAACGGGTCTAAATTAGGGATGCACCGATATGGAAATTTTGGCTGATACCGATATCCGATATTAACCGATATCGACATGTTTTTATCGATAAGTTTCAGAGATGATAAAATTCTGTACAGACTGAGAATCATGCAAACTGAATTTTTGAATCTCTTCCTTTATTTTCAAAACATGTTTTACTTCCAAATAAGTTTGTCGGGCTACCATAAAACACAAGTAACCAACAGTGTTACTTTTCAGCAACCTTTACTACTTGCAGCAACTGTGTAACTAAATTAAAGTACAACTTGACTCCCTCAACTTACAAAACTCATGTGAAAAAGTCTGGATCATAAATTACAACAAGGATCATAAATCAAAATAATATCCTGACAAAGTTACCTTATAAAACTTGCCAGTATTCATGGCAACCAGGAATTTATTAAATTGCAAAACATGTTTTAAGCTGAAGCCCACTCCATTTAAACTCAAATTTGTGAAAATGGCTGAATCAAAAATATCAAAAACATGTCGTGACTGTCAGTGTACATTTTTCCAACTTGCACTGTAATTTTCAAGTGAATGCCCCAACTCTGAAACAATGTTTCCACCAAGCACAAAATAAAAAACACTATACAAGTGCAAGTGCAAATCAGTGCACGTCAATTTCAAGTTCCATCTATAAAAATACTCAATCAGAATTTTAGAATTGTGACATAATTGTAACTCAAAAGACATAGTAGTCTTTGTACATTTTCCAACTTAAAGCAGCCACAATGTACTCAAAGTAAATGTCCCAAATACTAAAATAGTGTTTCATCATGTATGTCAAGCAGCGACTTTCTACCCTCATCACTTGTTCTTGTCTTCTTCTCTTACGGTTCATCTGTGTCTGGTGTCTCTGTAGCTCTGTCGCTGTGCATCATTTTAAAAACTCTCACAGAATTGACTGTATAGCTGCAAATCACTGCTCTCCTCAGTCACCTCTTCTCACCCATCACCTTCAGCCTACACCTGTGCCCTGCACTCTAGCTCCCCCCGCAGGCAGTATAAACAAAGTCCTGCTAATTCATCCACCATAGCAAACATCCCTGTAAGGATTACGCCTACCAAGACTCCTCACAAGCCCAAACATATCATAAAGTATACCTCAAGACTGAACTTAATCTCCATTCCACTCTCCTCAGGACACTATTCTTCCCAACATCACTCACCAAAATCAGACGACTCAAAAATAACTAACTGTCCTCACTTTCCAAACATTAACAATCATAATTTTTCTGTTAATAATATTCCCATTCTCCCAATCATAACTATCAGACCTCCCTGCCCCTCCATTAGAAAAGGAAAACTAGTCAAACAATCTCCACACAACCTCTCCCTGCTCCCCCGCACCTCACAACATGGTGCACAGCAGCAAATCCTCAAGCTTGCTCTCCAAAACACTCGCTCCTTCAACAATACAGCAGTCATTCTAACGATTTTATCATGGATAATAACCTGGACTTCCTCTGCATCACTGAAACCTGGCACAGCCATCTAGATTATTTCTCCCTCAACCAAGCCACCCCATCTGGATACAAATACATTGATTGACCCCGCCCCACTGGTAGAGGTGGTGGTGTTGCTTCTGTTTTCAAGAACCACCTTAAAGTTAACCCTATTTCCACTCCCTTGACTGAATCATTCGAACACACTGCTTTCAAACTACTCTCCCCCAAGCCCCTTGTAATCACTACAATCTACCGCCGCCCCAGGCCAAACCAGTCTTTCTTCTCTGATTTCTCTGACCGCATTACTCATCTATCAGCCATCTCACCCTCAGTTTAACTCCTTGGTCAATGTCAATGTCAGCATTATTTATATTACACTTTAAAACAGCCAGTGGCCAACCAAAGTGCTTTCACAATAAAATAAGCAGAAACAATAAAACAATAAAAGCTATAAAAACAGTAAAACCATATAACATTAAAACACAAAACAACAATATAAGGAGCATAACAAATAAAAGACCCGATAAAAGAGACTATACTCTGCCAAAGGCCAAAGTGAACAAGTGCATCTTAAGTAAAGTTTTAAAAGTGGAAAGGCTATTCGCAGTCCGCACAGGCAAAGGTAATGCGTTCCACAAGAGTGGGAGCCACAACTGCAAAGGCTCGATCTCCTCTAGATTTTACAAAGGATCAAGGAACATCTAAGACCACCTGATCAGCTGACCCAAGGGCTCTGGAGGGCTAACTCAGCTTAATAAGGTCAGACAGGTATTCCAGGGCCAGCCAATTCAGAGACTTCAAAACAAATAAAAGAATCTTAAAATCAATCCTGTACCTAACCGGAAGCCAGTGAAGTGAAGAAAGTACCAGAGTTATGTGCTCGCGTTTCTTTGTCCCGGTTAGGAGACGAGCCGCTGCATTTTGAGCGAGCTGCAGGCGGTTGAGCTCTGACTGGTGAATGCCGAGATACAGGGAGTTACAATAGTCTAAACGAGATGTAATAAAAGCATGGGTAACTTTTTCAAGATCTTTCTGGCTCAGATATGGTTTAACTTTGGCTAGAAGCCTCAGCTGAAAAAAGCTAGACTTGACCACTGAGCTGACCTGTTTGTCCAGTTTAAAGGCACCATCAATAATCACCCCAAGATTCCTGGCATGGGATCTGATGTAAGGTGCCAGTGAGCCAAGGGAGCTGGCAAGGACCTGAACCAGGTCAGGGCGACTGAACAGGACAACCTCTGTTTTGTTTTCATTTAATTTTAAGAAATTTCGATCAATCCATGTTTTTACATCACTCATGCAGTTCAGCACGGCCTGAAGGGACTCTTTAGTAGGGACCTTTAACGGCAAATACACCTGCACATCATCAGCAAAGCAATGAAAAGGAACACCATGCTTCCTAAAAATCGACCCCAGGGGTAGCATATACAGGAAGAACAGTAGAGGGCCGAGAACTGACCCCTGGGGGACACCGCATGTCAGAGGGGCCACTGTGGAGGAAAACTGGCCAATGTGCACAGAGAATGATCTCTCAGACAGGTACGATCTGAACCAGCCTAAAGCAGTGCCTTGGATGCCTACACAGTGTTCAAGACGTGATAGGAGGGTTGTATGATCCACCGTGTCAAATGCCGCTGTCAGGTCCAGAAGAATTAAGAAGGCACAGTTACCAGAATCCAGGTTTAAAAACTTTTAAAAGAGCAGTTTTAGTGCTGTGAAGAGACTTAAAACCAGACTGAAACAATTCACAAACGCTGGCTCTTTGAAAAAATTCTTGGAGTTGGTTAAAAAAGACTTTCTCTACAACCTTGGAAATAAAGGGGAGTTTGGAAATTGGCCTAAAATTAAATAAAACCAAGGGATCCAAATTTTTCTTTTTCAAAAGCGGCTGGACCGTGGCATGGTTGAAGGAGGATGGAACACATCCAGACACTGATTTATAAGTAGCAAAATAAAAGACTGAACTGAGTTAAAAACCTCTTTAAATAAACGAGACGGAATGCTGTCGGATGGACAGTTAGCAGGATGCAAGTGTTCCACTATTTCAGTGAGTGCAGGGAGAGAAACGGGCTCAAACTGCTGAAAAACAGCTGAGCTTCCTGTAGGAACTGAGGGGTCCTGAGCAGACTGAGGGAGCGGAGACCTAAGAGCAGAAATCTTATTGATAAAAAACTGCAGGAAATTCTCACACAGAGAAGCAGAAGGCTCAATACAGACAGCATCACAAGGATTCACAAGAGAGTCAAATACATTAAAAAGAACCTGTAGTTTGTGAGCATTTGCAGAGACAAGTGAGGAAAAATATTCAGACTTTGCAGCTTTCACAGCCTGCTGATAAGTAAGGAGACAGTCATGTAGGAGATCCCAAGAAATTTGGAGTTGGTCCTTTTTCCATTTTCTTTCCACCTGTCTACATGCGCGTCTGAAAGCACAAGTGGACTCATTCAGCCAAGGCTCCATCTGTGGCTTTACACGCCTTAAAGTCATGGGAGCAATGGAGTCCAAAATCTCAGTGCAGAGTGTGTGTGTGTGTGTGTTCTTTTTCATGCGTCGGCTCCGAAACAGACTGCGTGAAATTAAAAGAGTCGATGAGATTGAGAAAGTCTCTGACCAGAGGTCTAGTCTCACAGGCACGTTGCACGTTAAAATCGCCAACAATTAAAAAGTGATCATATTTAAGAGTGATACCTGACACAAAGTCTGAAAAGTCATGTATAGTCATGTAAGTCTTTGTTAAATTTTGGTGGTCGATAAACCACTGCACAGAGGACAGTCATGGGGAAATTCAGCTCAAAGAGTTGGAGCTCGAAGCTGGAGAAGTTAACAGCTGGAGACTGCTGGCAGTGAAAGGTGGATTTGAAGATGGATGCCAGATCTCCACCTTTGCCAGTGGTACGAGGAGAGCTGAAAAAACTACATCCAGGGAGAAGGAGATCCGATAAAGGAGCGAGTTCACTTTCACGTAGCCAGGTTTCCGTTAAGAACATAAAATCCAGGTTACATGAGGTAAAGAAGTCATTGAGCAGAAAAGTTTTGTTCATGACAGATCTCACATCCAACAAAGCCAAATGAAGATCCAAGGTGTCAGATGAGGATGAAGCACGCTTCAGTGAGCGGAGATTCTGATGCACCACACCGCGTCTCCTGGAATAAACATGCCAGCAAGAAGGATGCAGCAACAGCTGATCGGGCTCCAGCGAACAGCTGATGCTGTCCAAGCCGCCGACGTCAGAGAACACTGGTCGGATCCATCGAGCTCTAGTCCTCCTCGAGCACAGGGCATGGGGAACTTCCAGAAAGCGCAGATCCCAGTGATGAGACACACGGACAGACCTCAGGTGAGCCTCAAGCCGAACCTGGAGGCCTCTGCATTTACCACATCTTCTCCGGCGTCTCTGCGGGACAAGATAGAGAGGAGGACACCTCAGAAATGCCAGGATATCCTCCAGGTATGGTGGAGAGCCCAACAACTTGTCATATTTGAGCTGATCGAAGAAGCCTCCAATCTCAAGCAGAGTTTGACGATCATAGGTGAGGAGAGACGATACCTCTTGACAGATCAGGTAAAACACTAAACATACAGAAAACGCAGAGCAGAGCGACAGACGACCAGTCGAGCACCCTGGCGCCATCTTGCCTGTTCTCCCCCATGTAGGGAAAGAGAGAAAAAAACAGGACTTTGGTGACTTTAACTTCCACATCGACAACAAAAACTGCAAATATGCCTCTGACTTCCTGGACCTCCTCGACTGTCTTAACCTTACACAACATGTCAACTTCCCCACCCACACCCTGGACCTAGTCTGCTCCACTGGTCTCACCATTCAGCAACTCACCAGCCTCAACCTCCACATCTCTGACCACCTGGCCATAATTTTTGATATCCACCTTCCCACCCCATTCCAAAAAAAAACGTACCACATCCTTCAGAAATATCACATCCATCCGGCCGCAAGATTTCTCTGCCGCGCTCAGCGCTACCTTAGCTGCCCCCCTCCCCACCATCTCCCCATTTACCACCAGAATTGTAAACTCCTCTCTTAGCTCCTCCACTGTCCCTCCATCTCTTAAACTGGCTGCCATTACCCCCATCCTCAAGAAACCTGGACTAAATCTTGACGATGTCAATAACTTTTGGCCCATATCAACCCTCCCCTTCCTTTCTAAGATCCTTGAACGTGCTGTTGCCTCCCAAATCAAGACCCACCTCTCCAACAACACCCTCTACGAGCAATTTCAATCTGGTTTCCGTACTCACCATAGCACCGAAACTGCCCTTCTCAAAGTCACCAATGATCTCCTCCTCTCCTCTGACTCTGGCCTACTCTCCATCTTCATCCTCCTCGACCTCACTTCTGCCTTCGACACAATTAACCATTCCATCCTGCTCTCCTGCCTACAATCTCTTCTCCACATCACGGACGACGCCCTCACTTGGCTTACATCTTACCTCACAGACCGGAAACAGTTTTTTTCAACAACTGCTCCTCCTCTACTGCCCCCATGCCCCAAGGCGTCCCTCAGGGCTCGGTGCTTGGCCCTATCCTCTTCATCCTCTACTTCCTCCCCCTCGGTCAGATTATCCATCGCCACGGTCTCCGTTTTCACTGTTACGCCGATTACATCCAAATCTACATATCCACCAAATCCATCAACCCTCAGACCCATTCTACCCTCTCAAACTGCCTCTCTGACATCAGCTTATGGATGCAAACAAATTTTCTCAAACTTAACTGCACCAAAACCAGGTCCCAATTCCCTCACCTCAACAGCCAAAGACTTCCGCCTCGCCTTTGACAACTCCACCCTCTCACCTTTACCCAACCGCAACCTTGGAGTCATCTTCGACAATAAACTCACCTTCTCCCAACAAATTAAAGTAGTCTTTTCCCAGCTGAAACCCTCATTCATGCATTCATTACATCACGCATCGACTACTGCAATAGCATCTTATATGGCACTACCTCCAATCTCCTCAATAAAATACAGTACATCCAAAACTCTGCTGCCTGCCTCCTCATCCATACCCATCCATTCCCATTCTGTGGGATCACCTTCTACATGGTCTCCTATTAGGGTTAATTTTTCGCTTTTCAATCGCATTGCGTCCAGTTAGCAACCAGTGTTACGTAATTTGCAGGGCCCTATTCAACTTGCTTAGTGAGCATATAGGTCTGCCCAGCCCTGTATATCATGCAATAAATCTGGAATGAGCTGCAGTCAATGACTAAGGATAAAGAAAAAAATGGGAGCAGGGAAATAAAAAAAAAAAAAGCCCTGGAGAGAGGGGAGAAAAAAAAGTGCACTGAGTGCCAGAGCTTCCCCCATCACCAGGTCGATACAAAAAGTGGAAGGTGATCAGAAAACAAGGAGGCTTCCTACTAAAAGATGAGCAAATAGATACTTATCAAACATAGGGAATTAGAAAAAAGACCTCACAAATGAAAGACTGTCTCCAAAAAAAGCCTGGTATCCTCTTGAGCTAAATAAGCTTGAGCTAAAAGACCTCAGCCACTATTTATAGAAATATGGTATGGCTGCCGAAGTGGGAAAGAAGCCCATAAAAGTAATTATGGCTGTTTCCCAAAACCTAGGCTGCAGCAGAGGAAGGATGGGCCCTTGGTAGCACTGCACTGCAAAGGCTACAAAGGCTACAGAGACTTGTGCTATGAGATGGTCTACAAAGACAAGATGTGCGCATCACGCACGTGCACATAATTGCGTGATATACAAACCACTTTTTTGCCTTGACCATTTTTTCAGTTCAGTTCAGAACTGAAGAAGCTTTTTGATGAGGGGCAAAACGTCTTCTAGAACCTCTATCAAGTCCAGTTGCCTTACCAAGCACTTAGCAATATTGAAAATTGCGTTATTCCCAAATACCTCTCTACTTGTCCATGCCAGT
>OMLF01038892.1:13997-47028 GCA_900302615.1 Holocentrus rufus | reverse complement strand
ACTGTAGATATTTCTCCCTAAATGTGCTACTGTTTATGCAGCCCACAGCAGCAGAGAAGAGATAAGAGTGGTGATTTATCATAGCAGAGGCCCTCAGGGGCTCCATATGCTGCTGACTACCACTATAGAACATATAAAGTAGTAGTAATCACATATGGACAGAACCCCAGATACAGGATTGTATCAGTGTCCCAGTTTATCGAGTGCCAAAGTTAATGAGAACATATGACCTGATGTAATAGAATGGAAGTTAAAGGGGAGTTTTGATGCATAGATTCCAGTCTCGGAAGCTGCTGTAATGTCATAATAGAATGGCAAAGACAAGGAAATGGTGATGTCATAACAGGTTTTACTGACAGACAAGATAGCTGTGATGTCATAAAGAAACTGTCAGGCAGAGACAGACAGAGCAATTGTGATGTCATACTGGAACGACAGCAGCAGATTCTGACCAAAGCTATCAGTGTGTATCACAGCCATGTGTTAAAGTCATATTGTATTGTACCTCCGCTGTGGTGGACTACACCTGTGTGATTATGTTTACATTATCGGAAACAAAGAGTTGACTTTTTGACACATTGGTGTGTCCCAAGCAATATTTTGGGATATTTATCACAATGTTGCCTAAGTTTAAACTGAATATGAGCTGTTGTAATTCAGTGATATTAATTGATGACATGTTTTTATGAGATCATTCAAGAGAACCTCCACCATTGTAGCCATTGTTTCCCTAACAAAGGTCATTGCAGGTGACAGTAAGTGACACAGATAACAATTCTATCTTTTTTGCCTCATCAACAGCAAATCAAGAAAGAGAAACTATTTCCAATGCAAAAAAAAACCCGCTGGTTACTCAAGCTTAAAAAAAAAAAAGAAATTGCATATATATTCAACTCTTGCTGCCCAAAAGAACGTAATATCCAATCTAATTTAAACTCAGTATGTGTTTAAGAAAAAAGGATAAGGGCAAAAGGGCAAAAGGTTCCTGTGCAAGCAAAACATTTGGAAAAATTACAAGAATGAAGCCACTTCAAATGCAAAAATAATACATTTATTCAGGCCAGCAGTCACACAGATGCTCATGCATACATAGACTGTGGAATGGAAAGCATGACTTTATATTACATATAGATCAGTTTCAGTTCTACATACGACAAATAAAACTGAAACTGAACTATATGTGATATAAAGTCCTACATTCCATTCCACAGTCTATGTTTGCATGAGCATCTGTGTGACTGCTGGCCTGAATAAACATATTATCTTTGCATTTGAAGTGGTTTCATTCTTCTAATTTTTCCAAATCTTTTGCTTGCACAGGAACCTTTTGCTCTTGTCCCTTCTCCCTCTGTAGTTGGGTAATTAGTGCCAGCACCAGTCAGTGTTTAATACATTCTAAGTGGATATCTCAGATGTCCACTTAGAAGAAGAGTGGGGAGAAACGCTTCAAAAAATGGCCCCGACTGCATAAAATAAAGACATTGGAAGCACCATAAATGAAAAATTAAAAAACAAAATCCCAGCTGAAATCGTGCCAGTAAATGCAGTAATACACACACAAAACAACAGGAAAAGACAAATATAGGATAGGCTTGTGTGATGCATGCAGTTCTGAGAAATACATTTCAGGCTTAGCACTCCAATCTGTTCATTTTAACACATTATCTCACCCTGGTCTTTTAGACCCATCTGTTCTCTCTATCTATTTAAAATTCTGACTCTGTAGTCCAGTACACATGTGGCAAATAGAGGTGCAACTCTTATAGACTGACAAGTGCGTTAGAGACATGGAGAAAGTCGTTAATTTGACATATATACGGAGCAATGTGTCTGTTCGAAATAATTTTGCTGGCAAGAGGTGCAGCGACTGCACCTTTCTGGCAGATGAGCTGACAGGCCATTAGAGGTTATGGAGTCTGAGGCTCCTGAGCCAAGTGTGAAAGAAATCAGGATCTATCTCTGTCTGCCTCCATCGTTGTTGGACATATTAAGACGTAATCAACCGTCAGTGACCCAGTTCACAATATCTGTTTTCTCTATCGACAACTATGCCTGCAAAACCAATGTTCTTTTGTTAGAGCAAATTCAGGACCATGGACAATGGAAGTGTACATTTAGAGCATCATTTATTACCAGAACACAGTCCAAGTGTCACAAATAAACACACAACACTGCACTTTCGGGTACACAGTCCAGAGCACTGTATTAGGGAGCCATGCGCCCAGGCAAGTGAGATGTAAGTAGTTAAGTTTTGGGGAAAATAGCCAGAGTCCTGCTTTAATGGAATGGAGGTGCTGCTCAATGTCTCATCATGACAGTCCTCACCTCTCTGCACCTCCTGAGAGATGCTCCGGCTTGCCTCAGAGTCCAGTCCTGGACCTTGTACCTGATTCAAAGGCACAGGAAATTAAATTATATAAGTTCTCAGTGCAGTTGTAAAAACCACCATGAAATAGCAAGAATCTGAGCTTCCTTCTATGTGGAGAGAGAGGTTTATCAGTTTCTCCTTAGTCATACCAGTGGTTCTGTTTGGGATTAGTTATCACATGTAAGAGTGGATCAATCCAATCAAAACATCACATCAGCTTTTATTCCTCCCGCTCCTGTTTTATTCACTCAGCAGCTGCCCCTGTCATCCTTCACGAGGCTCAACAAACAGCGGTAACAGTAACTGTCAGCTTGTTGGCACGGCCCAGGATTATAGTCTACATCAGAAGAGGAAGGGCTAGCACACTTAGATAATTAGCTGGAGCTGTGCCCTCTTTAGCCAGCAATGGCATCAATCATGGATTTTCTCATATTAGCTGTACGACCACAAAGCTCCAGAGTGTACGTTTTAGCAAGTGAGCTCTACGGCAATGCTAGCTATGAAAACATTTACTGACATTTTTGCTGCAGTGCTTGTAAGGACCATAGCTACTTCAGTTCAAACAAGCGGGACATTTTCAATTTGCTGAACAGTTGGTCTTACCAGGGTCGAGACCATATCTTTACCCTGCAAGGAGAACTAAAGCCCACCCAGAAAATGCAGCCCCTAAAACTCTACTTTACTTCAGTTATTGAATTTTAGGAACTCTCAAATCTTGATGGATGATAAAGGAAGTACTCAAGAGTATTACTAGGGCAAAAGGTTGCAGTTTAGAGCATGATGGTGCCATGTATGTGATTGTGAGACAGATGTGTCCTCTGTTTGACCACTGTACATGGAGGTGAGGTTTGCTGTAACACTTGGTGTTTGAAATGTTGGCCACTGGAACAATTCAAATCACAGAACAAATTGTATTGTGCTCACAAGGTGGGTCACAATATTCCTGCTATGAATCCCCATCAACCCTCTCGCACCCCAATCCGACACACACACACACACACACACACACACACACACACACACACGCACACACACAAACGTGAACAGTGTTTTTTCCTCTTCCTTAGATCTGCTGCTGTTTGTGTGTCTGTAAGCCTCACCCACTCTGCCTGTTCTAGAACTCAAGTACTTTCCACAATAGACCTGTCACAATTGATTGATAGCAATTCTATGTAGCTCTTCTGTCATTGTTATGTCACAGTTAGGAAATGTTTATGCCGTGCTCCCAAAATAGTTCCTCCTGGCTTTGTGCAGGGCGCGTATTCAAATTCCTGTCCAGTTTTAACACACAGGAAGTCAGGAGCTACAACAACAAAAAAAAGACAGAAACAGGGATTCTCACAAAGAATCTGCCTGACTGCAAGCTAGAGGTAACACACACACACACACACACATATTTAACAAAAGCGCATGAGAGAGGTTAACACTGTCCTCATTAAAAGTGTATGAATTCAAACTTGATTGCAGCTACCGAGGGGCAGGGAGCCATTGTGAAAAATTGGATTTCACCTGCAGAGCTTTTATGTTAGTTTATTCATGTAGAATGATAATAGTGCCATTTAAATTTGAAGATGGCATTTTAAATTTGATCTGTGCCATCTGTCAATTCACATCTTCAGCCTCCGTGGTTTCACACCTGTTACAGATATCTTCAGATATCCAAGCCTGTAATTTGATTTTTAGCCAGAAATTACTTCGGTTTTTGGGTTTGAGCTTAGAGTCAGATGACTCAGCTGAACAAAAAAAAAAAAAAAAAACAACAAACAAAACAGAAAAACCTTCACATTTTCAGCTTTAGATTGTAGAAAATGTTGTCCCTTGTTTCTGTGACAGTCTGGAGTGTCTCATGGGGAAAAGGGTGAGGTCTTGTTTACCTGAAAAGTGCAGTAATCCTTCACCAAGGAGGTGAAATCTCAGGAGGTTATGGGATCACCCCTGTCCATCAGCATGAAACTTGGTTGGAAGGTTGGTCATGGGACAGTGAAGAAATAGTTCACTTTTCAGGTCAATCATGGGTGTGGCAATGGGCACAAACAGGGATGCAGTTTCTTAACACATCCATGTAACATCAGGAAACCCATTGGTGAGGTTGGTCATGGGTCATTGCTCCACTGACCAGCTTCCCCCGCTATTTGAGCAGAAAGAGTGTGTCCTATTATAACAGTATTGTGTAAAGGGATGGAGCTCAGCAAGGCTGTAGTTTCCAAACACGCTCACACAACACTAGCAAAGTCAGCAGGTCATGGGCCTTCAAAAAAGTGATTTACTCTCCAGGCCAATTGGCCTCATAGAGTTACAGCAATGGACTGTAGTTTCCAAATGCATCAACTTAAAATCATGAAACCTACTTGGAAGTTTGGTCATGGATCAGTGCAGCACTGACCACCTGTCCATGCTGATTGGTTGAAAAGGGTGTGTCCTATGACAACAACATTACCTGAAGGGCCGTAACTGCCAGCTGGTCCCTTGGTGACGTCTGTGCTCTACTGAGTGCCCTCTTGTTAAAGAATGTCATGTCACTGGTAGAAGTGTGTGCATTACTATCAGTACTGTCAAACTTTAATCTGATCACATAAAACATGGTCGGATATGAAGGAGTGATGAGACGTGTGATAGTGATAGCTTATGTTTCCTTTAAGCGTGACCAACATTTCGTTCATATCATATTATCATGTTTTCTCTTTGTCTTATCTTTTTAATGCTCCAGCAAGATTGCATACCAGATTATTATTGATGCACAGTCAGAAAGACTCAAGCATTTTAATGTCAAGTATTAATTGCTCCTGGGACATGGAGCAGTGGCTTCCCAAAGATACTGAGGCGCAGTCTGACAATTTCAAAAGCAAAGATAGTACTATCAAAATGTTCTGCAAGGGCAACATCTTGACTGTCCTGGTGCCTCAGTTAAATAAAGCACCTACTTTGCGACTGCAGCATTGGGTTAAAATTGTCCTGCAATCTATGCTACATTCCCATCTGTTTTAATCTGCTGCATCATCTAATTTAAATGGCAAACAAAAGCACAAAACAATATTACCCCCCCCCACTGTTTACAATGTTCAAGTCATTCTTCCTTACACTCTAAAAAGGGAGCTAACAAAACATAAATCTGCATTTAAAAGCCTCCTTTGAGGTGAGTCAGTAGTGGTATTTATATACTCTGTCAAGGAGGAAAATGCAATTTACTTGCATTTCTGACCTCCCACTGAATGAAATGTAATGAAATGCAATATGAAACTGAACAACTCTGAAATATCAAACAGGATCTTGCCAAAGCAGTTTCTTATTTCACAAGATAGTGTTCATTTCCATTTTCTAAAAACCAAGAAAAAATATCTTTCCCTACAAGATGAATAAAAAAACTCAATCCCTATAAATATTTCTGAATTATATTACTGGGTTTATACAAAATAGCTAGTGCTTGTATTCAGCAATGTAAAAATCCAGTTTCATCTACAGGTTTCACAATTTTATTACTAAAAGTCAATGTACAACTCGTTTTGCCCATTCCAGATGAAACTTAGCTAGGCTGTTAAAGGCATTTTGAGAACCACTCGTTTTAAAACTATGCCAATTGTTCTGACTAAAAGTCATCACAGCTGATGGTTTTAAATGAGACAGATGAAACCCCAGGTGTAAAATTGTGTCGTGACCCCTCGGCTGGCTTTACATGATGAAACTTTCACACAATGTTAGTTGCTTGAAACTTTGGTGAAACTAATTTGCAGTTGAGTTGCATGGTGTAAAACCCTCTGCAACGCACTTGTGAAACCCAGCCGCAACAGTTGAAAAACTCTCAACTCTCAACAGCCAATCAAAAATGCTGATAATGTTCCAGGTGATGATGTCAAAGGACTGTTGATGCTATGTCCTCTCAGCTTATCAATAAAACAGACAACGCAAGAAAACAGAGGATGGTCGAGACGCTTGAGAAGATTATGCTCATAGACCTCATGCAAGGTTCGGAAATTTTTAATTTTCTCAAACGTGAGCTATGCAAAGTCTGTTTACATTGCAGTTAGCTGTTGACCAGCTAACAGCCAGCTTATTTAACGTTAACATTCTTTGAACATTTCTCTGATGTTTGTTGTCTGCTTTGTTAGCTGATCTTCTGAAATCTGTTGCTGTTATCGCGATTTATGTTATGTTTGGTTATTAAATTCCTCCCCTTAACACCCGCTTCATTTTCAGTTTTCCAAATTAGCTACAAAGTTGCAAATGTGATAACAAGGACACCTCCCTCGTGAGAAAACAATACAGCAGCTTAAAAAGTACCAATTGAGCTAGCTAGCCTTAGTGAAACAAACTAGTGTGTTGTTAAATCAGGTGCGTTGCACATGACTTTGATTATTTTTGAATTGCTTGGTGTAACTGTCAAGTTGCACGGAAATTATGTTTCATGAAATTTGCAACCTGCAAAGTTGCATGAAAGTTTCACCGTGTAAAGCCAGCCTTATAGTTGCTCAATGTAACATGACATCTCTTGCTGTTTTGTTTGCAAAGGAAAATGTTTCTGCACAGATTGTACAAGGAGGTGAGAGTCTTCGGCTATGGTTTTTATAGAGAGGATGAAAACATTCATGTTCACTCATTTATCATTCAACATTCATGCCCTAAATTCTCAGTACTGACCAGTGTGAGCTTTTGAAGAGAGATAAGGCTTGCACACCTGCTTTGAATAACCTATACATATAACGGCAATGCTGCACTAAATTCCCTCTGACTTATATCTCTCTATATCGTATTATGCACACCTATGTATGCAAACAATGACCCTCAAACAGAAATTATGATCAGTCCATAGCAGTCTCGCTCTGTTGGTTTTATCCTGACATGCAGAGAGCTGCGTGTCCCAGATATTTCAGATCAGTCTCTCTCACACGCACAAGTATCACACAAGCACACACACACAAACACTTCTTGCTTGCACGACCAATACATTATTCATCTGCTGACAATTTATTACCTTCTGCACAACAACATGCTTATGATTCATTTTGATGGTGCAGTAATCGCTTAATGAAACATGACTGTTAATAGGTAGGTTGATTGGCTTGTTGTCAGACATGATGCTGAATAGCCTCGCAATAAAATGCATGCACGTGTGGACACACACACACACACACACACACACACACACACACAGATGTAGTGCTGAATTTTCTGCAGTGAAAGGGACTGCATAGCGGCTGTCAATTATGTTGTATCAATGTCTTCTGGTGATCAATACATCCGCAGCATAACTGCAGAGACATTACAACTATTTTACCAGTCAGTGTCTTGTTCTCTGTGGTGAATTGACACATTACGCACTTTTTATGCTGACAGAACTCAGTTTAATTGGATCCACACAGACATGATGAGACACAACAATTTGGCAACAATATAAAATGTTTTATGACATTGTTTTCTTTGGGGCCCTTGTAACATTGCAACATTATAAATTATGAGACTGGATCTCATAGCTAAGATGAGATGTTCTGTGAGACCAATTTTTACCTCCTCAGGATAATTAGGATTATTCACTTTTCATTTTTGAATCATTTAAATGGCAAAAAAAAAGCACAAAACAATAATACCCCTCCCACCTTTGCCCTTATAATATGCACATTTTTCATTATTTACAATGTTCAATCCATTCTTCCTTACATTCTAAAAAAGGGACAGCACAAAAGTCTTCTCTATCCTTGACCAGAAAGTCCATTAGGAATCCCTTATAGAAGAGATTATGAGAATTCAGAACTTGGAATAAACAGGCTGCGATAGGACAATGCCAGATTTTCTTTTCTCTGATGCTAACTAGTACCTCTTTCTGTTTTTTGTGGAAATAATGTTAGTTTCTTGAACCAAAGTAACATGTCAAATGACAAACATAGTTCTATGCAGCACTATATTACAAGCATAACAGACACTTAGCAGTGAAACTAAAAGCCCTGATCCAATCAGAAGAAGAAAACAACAAATATCAAGCACTCCATTATTAATGTGATGCTTCGTTTTAACAAAAAATATTCTACTTATATACATACGGAGTACAAAACAACCTTGTCTTCAGTGTTGGCCTCCATTCTTTCAGGATAAAATTTCAGGTTAACTGAAGGGCTGCATGAGCAAATATTACAGCAGATATTTGATCGTACAAAGTCTGAAAATGGAGGTTCCTCAATAAATTTAGTTTTACGAAAAAACACCAAAGAGTACATTTGCTGAAATTTCAGTCGACAAGTCTGCATGAAGGCCAAGATTACTGATGAAACTTTCCCCTCCTCACTGGATAGAACAAGGTGATTCTCACCCATATCTCTGTGTTGCCCATATACATTCAGATTAGCACGTCTATTTAAAAAGTAAGGACAGGGTTAGTGCAGAAAAAGAGGGAGCAGAGGGTTGTGCAGGGAAGAATGGATTCAACACCTGCAGTGCCCAATTGAGGTAAAACCTAGCATGATGCATTGTTATGTTCCTGTTTGGCTTTGGTCATTTAAAACCAGAATAACTTAAAACATTATAACACAGTGTTCAGAGTCCATTTGGTATATAGTCCTTCTGAAGGTCCAAACACCCATCCTGCAGTTTTTTGATGCACAAACAGGCCTTTGGAGCCTCTTGTCGGAATGTCTTAACCTTGCAAACATCACGCTAAGAGTACGAGTCTCCAGTGAGTTGTCTCCGCTTTCTGAATGCATTTGAATGATGGGGAAACTCATAATAGTCTTATGCCGTATAATTCCACGTTTGTATTCTTGAAACCAAATAAATTTGACACTGAGTGATGCAGCACTGTTTGTTGGCAGGTACGGCGGCTGGCGGGGAATATCTGCAGTCCCACGTCTCCACTGCAGCACACAGACACAGAACACCAAGCATGGCTCACGACTGCAAGAGCTATACGATAAGATGGAAATACCTGTGCAAGGTCAGCGTCAAAATGGCAGGCATTCACACACACACACGCACCGAAACACCGTAGCATTTCAATATAATTTATTCAATCATTCGTAATGGCTGAAGTCAATAAGTGCTTTTCGCTGAAGGTCCCAAAACCAATATGTTTTGCAGCTGGGAAGTTTAAAACATCATTTCCTCCATGGTAAAAAAAAAAAAAAAAATGCAGTTCAGTGGGTTGTGCCTCCTCGTTTTCACCTGCCTTGGCAGTTCCTGATAAGCATCAATCTCAAATCACGCTAAGCACAATCAGTTCATGTGATGGCGGCTCAAAGCAGGTCGTCCTTCTGCCCCGACTCAGACATTAGTCTCCTCTCCTTCCAGATGATAAGCATGGCACTGCACCCTGTCCTCCAGAGAGATGTCCTCTGTGGTCATGCTGGTGCGACTCACAGCGCCTCGGTGTGGCAGGGCAGGGAACTGCGAGGCGTGTCTGCTCCTCGCCGCCCTGCCCTTCCCCGTCCCGTTGCTGTAGGAGACGACCAGCTGCAGGTTCTCCTCCGGCACGGCAGAGGCGGGGCGGCCCGAGTCAGCCCTGAGGTGCTGCGTCTCTTGGGAGTCGCCTGGGCCGGGCTCGCTGGCGTTGCTCTCGTGGAGATCGGGCAGATTGCCAGTGGCGATGCTGCCGCTCTTGACGTGCGGCGTTTGGCTGTGGGTGTTGCGGTATTCCTCGTCAATGTCCTTACCCAGCTTCCACCTCTTCCACTTCTTCAGCATCTCTGACTGAACCTGCAGGGTTGAGAGAGAGAAAGAGAGAGAGAGAGAGAGAGAGAGAGAGAGAGAGAGAGCAATATTGAGACAAATGACAGTGTGGATGAAGATTAAATAAGACAGAGAGCACTGCATTAGATGGACTTCTCTTGCCAAAGACTACATTTAAAAGGTAAGAGATTAGCAGATGGATGATGCCGTGTCCGGTCCCGCCTCACAGACAAAAGAATGAAATGGAACTTGAACAAAAGACGGAGCTTTTACAGGTACAAAAGAACAGGATACAGATTGGGAACAAGGGCACACTAATGATGAAAAATATCTTATCCTCTCTGCAGAGGCAAAGGAAGGAACTGAAAGGCTGAGATGAAATTAGGACGGCACTTGACGTGAAAGCAGATCTGTCTCACCTCTTTGTTGACGAAGCAGTACAAGATGGCAACCAGCAGCCCCTGAACGGCAAGAAACACTTTCATCATTTCACTCATACCACATTATGGCAGCAGCACTTATGGTTACGCTGTAGATTTTATTTATTATATAACTCTATTTTAAGAGCTGGTATTACATTCATCACTGCTATTGCACTGTTATTGCCATACATGTCTAACTATTCAATCAGAAGTTGTGTCAAGTATTAAACTGCGAAATGCTCAACAATTAGTTCAAGTTCAAGCTTATTTAGAGCAGCAAATCGCTGTTTACAGTCTCAAAGGGCTTTACAGGCCCACAGGTTTACAACAAACAAAGCAGGACAACACCCTCTGACTTAAACCCTCAGAGCAGACGAGGAAAAACTCCCCCAATAACCCAAAGGTCAAAGGGGAAAAGGGAAGAAATTTTGGAAGCATCACAGAGAGGCGGTGCACCTTCCTGGCCAGCCAGGGCTGCAACAGGTACCGAAGGATAAAAATTTTAAGAGAGGTTTCTTTATTCAAGTGACCTTTCCACAAGTGCAAATAATGTTCAAGTCATAGTCCTTGGAGTAATATTCATGCTTGTAGAAGTACTAATATCTGATGATATTAACAACCTCACTGAAAACCCTAAAAACACTAAAACCTTCTATTTTAAGGTGACTGAATATGTGACAGTTTGCATTGATCTCTATTGCAGCCACATATATCAGATCAGTGACTTCTCAGAGAAAGAAGGAAGGAAGGAAACTCGACACGACACACTCAGAAATCATCTGTGAGCCTCAAGAAAAAAAAAATTAAATGGGCAATCCAATCTATGGCCAGGTCTTCGAGGGTGTAAAGTTTAATGTCCTGTGAAGTTCAGCTCTGACCTGGAAGGAGTTGAAGAGGAGGTCATAGAAGAGGCGTATGAGGCGCAGCATGGAGCCTTTTGGGACGGACTCGTCGATGACGAAGGTGAAGAGGATGGCGTGAATCCCCAGCAGGGGGATGAGAGTCAGCGTGGACTTCGCTAGTCTGGACAGGAAGAGAAATGGGGGAAGTAGGGGAGGGTTTCTAAAATTATCCTTGGCAAAAATAAGTGCACTGTTAAGCTATCTGTACACATGCATAAAAATATCCACCCTGAGAATAACATGAAAAAAAGCTAGAATATGGTCCTCAGGGAAAGAAGAGCAAGAGATACTGGGAAAATAAATATTTTTTTAAACATTTTAAGTCTTTATTTCAGCCATTTAATTTGCATTCTCTTCCAAGAAGACAATAAGTGCAGCATTAGAATAAATATACATACCTAGATTACCAAAATAACAGTTGATAGTAGGATGAAGGATTAAAACTGGAGTACACAGACTGTAGCTACAACAAATATTCCCATGTCTGCTTTTTCACAAACTTCACATGCTATTATGTATTTAATGCTTTTCTAACCTGAACTTGTAGTCAGTGTATCTCATCTGGTGAGCCTTGAGTTTAGACATCAGGATTTTGATAATTTGGATGAAGATGAAGAAGTTGATCTGAATGAGGAGGGGAGAAGAAGTTACAGAAAGTGGAGGCAAAATATTTCTGTACATACTGTAGAGTATCAGTCAGATAACGAGAGAAAGAAAGAGAGGAGAGACTACCAAAAAGGGGCATAATTGGACTGTCATCTCATAACGTTTTCTCTATTTTTTGCTCTCTTGTAAGTCTTTCAGTGTTCTGTGGAACTTGACCTGGCCACACACACACACACACACACACACACACACACACTGCCACATTTACACATGCACACTTTGTCGAGACAACACACAGATGTTACCAAACTTGGAAAGCTAATAACTAGAGTGCTATGATAATTAATGCTCTCTGTCATCTGAGAGGGTTCTGCAGTGGATCATAAATGTGTGTGTGTGTGTGTGTGTGTGTGTGTGTGTGTGGTGGTAGCGGTGGGGGGCTATGCATATGCCAATGTCACACACAGAAATGCACACACACAGCATACAAGAAACTAGCATCTCCATTAACAGCAACATCTGTTTAGAGATTGCACCATCAATGAATGAGATCTGTTGGATGTGTGTGTGTGTGTGTGTGTGTGTGTTAGTTTGTATGCATGCAATCATCTGCAGCTCACACATAAATGCTTGCCCACTTGCTCAATCTGGTCATGAATATGACTTTGTTCACTTGTAAAACTGTCACACAGAGAGTAGCATCAGACACACACACACACACAGAGAGAGAGAGAGAGAGAGGGAGCCTTACCAGATAAGCAAACAGTATAGGAGAACGGATAATCCACCAGTATCCCATGTTCACATTCCTCTCCCAGCACCTACACACACACACACACAGTCTGTAATGTATTTGTAATTTATTGCACTTATCACTGATCTTATCCTTTCAATGAACAGCCTGCTGATGCCACCAAAGAGTCGTCAGACTTCAACATGCGCATGAATGTGGTCTTAAAGTAATGAGAAGGGTAAGGACATGAATTAACTGAAGGCTGAGGCCGTTTCACCCTGCAAGAGTTAAAGATAGAAGCTCGGACACTGAGGGTTCCTTTTATTTGATCTGATAATAGTGTTAAAGCATCGAACTTACTCCTCGTTCTCGTACAAATATTTCACCGTAACCCACGGCAACACGAATATCAGCGGTGCACCTGAGAAAGTAAGAAGTAAAATATGGAAGTAAACAGACAATGCATATGCATAAACAAAGTAAAACAACAACAAATGCAGTTGAAGGAATAGTTTTTTGAACCCATTAAACCCATTAAATTTTACCAGATAAGAGAACACTGACACCCAAAACCATATTCCCCTGGGAAATCATTCACTTGGGTGCACCACGTTTTGGATAAGTTGTCACTATGATAGTAGGTGACAAACATCCAAAACAACTTGTCTGGCTTTTTAGCGGTAGCAGTAGTCTTAGTAGCTTTCTGTGCTAAAAATGTTGTCAGTTGTTTGCCCATGGTGTGCATACTTGCCAACAAGGGGTAAGGCTGGCTATTGCAAATTGTGGTCGCTCACATACTCACTCACTCACGTTTAGTGGATGTTTAGTAGGGATGCTTAGTAGTATGTGTGTGCAACAGCCAGCGCACATGCACAACGGATTTACGGACACATGGAGGACAACAGATAATGTTACAGCCATACAGGCCATATAGTTAGCCAAGATTTATTCATGCCACTTTTAGGATATGACTAATCCCTGGAACATAATCGCTACTTGCTTGTAATTTATGTAGTGCTAGCCAGTGTTGGGCAGCAGGTACTACTACTAGTTTAACTACAACTCTTAGTAGCGAAGTGGTAGCGTTGCTGAAACAGTGTTTTCAGTTGTGAAGCTGTTTTCTGGATCATGTAGTGCGGTAGTGTTCACAAAAGCTACATTTTCCCAGCATTTCTCTGTCATTTATCTCAGGGATAGCTTTCATGCAGTGAAGCTTCATTTATTGTGGAGTAACTTGTAGCTTAACTTGCTACATTTTGCAAGTAGCTTGCACAACACTGAGTGCTACGCTAACTCCGTATCTCACAGAAGTTAGCGTAGCGTAGCATCACACATACAGCCGGGAACCAGTAAAATCACTACCATTATTACTAATGCTTATCACGTACTATCACTCAGCATAGTGTATCCTAAAGTGTTGCCATGGAGCTAAAGATTTACTGGGGACAATAGATGATTTTGGTGTCTGTGTTCTCTTCAGCAGTGTATTCCTATGATAATCACTGTGTAATACCGTGGCCAGTTGCTGTGAAATAGTTCATTCAAGTTACCCCAGCCGATGGCCATGTAAATGTAGAAGTATTTCCTCTCGCTGAATACGGTGATAACTAGCAGGCTGTGCAGGTAGATGCCCTCCACCAGCAGCCAATAGTTGTTGGCCATCACACTGTACTGCATCATCACCACGGCGCCACGACACCAAATCACAGCCTGACACAAAACACAGGAGGATGATGGCAAGGGGGGGCAATATGAGAAGGTTCTCACATGCTCTAATAATAGAAAAGTCTATAATATATGTCTGTCTCTCTTTATTTCATTGCACACACACACACACACACACACACACACACTCACTCACCCACAAGGTTAATTAGGGATCAAAGACAGTATGCCAGCTTGAACACACTGAGCTAAATGTCCCCTCTTTGCCCCTTTGCCTTTCTGCCCTGCTGTCCACATCACAATTAGTAGCACACCAAGTGCTGGCTGCATGCTCTGCCCAATATTCTGCTGTTATCTGGAACTGGCTTATTATTCCTTATATATTTATTATTATTTATTACTTTATTTATTTATTACACTTATTATAAGTGCTGAGATATATTAACTTCTCATAAATATATTTGAGAAGAAAATTCATTTTGTGATTAATTTGATAAATTCAGCACATGCTCAGTTTCTTTGCTTGCTTATAATGGGATCAAATGAGCAAATGTGACTGTGACTGAAATGTTAGGATGTGCTCTGTTAGCAGTGTCAGTCGCTGTCACGTTTGCTCTGAAAGGTCAAGGCAGGTTAACTTCCTTATCACTGATGGTGACAAATAATGTTAGCTGTGAGTAACACTCTGGTCAAAATGAAGCACATCACACTGAAAATATTCCCTGGGTATGAATCTGAACAGCAGAATCTTGCAGATAACACCCTTACTTTACAGTCATATGGAAGAGGATTAGTGACACATTTTGAGATTAAAGCTGCTGTAGGTAACTTTGTTGAGTGAGTTGTACTTCGTCTGAAATTTAAGCTCAAAAGTTACTTACTTGAGCTTTAAAGTCAGAACTTTTGGATTTCTAAGAATTCTGACCTTTTTTTCAGAAATGTGACTTTAATCTCAGAACTCTTCTTTTTTTTCCCATGAGACTCCAATCCTCTTCTGTACAAACAACATATAGCTTTGACTCATATGGTTATTTCAAGTATAAATATAATATCCATGTTTAAATATTGATATTAGAGGAAACTGCTTTTTGTACTAAAAATGTATATAAATATAATATCCATATTCAAATAGCCAAAAACTGAAGATCAACTGCAATTTATCGCAATTAATCATGGCAAACCGTACGATTAATTAGTCTTTTTAATAGATTCACAACCCTAATATACACTGTATATCCAACACTGTGTTTGTGTGTGTTGTGTGTGCTCTGACCGGGACATTAACCCATGTTTCTGTCTGCTGATCACTGCTGCTCCTGGGGTCGAGGGCGAGGGCCAGCGTGTCCAGCAGGGCGTCTTTCACCAGAATGGACACGGCTCTCAGCATGAAGGAGGCAAACAGGTTCATGTGGATGTTGTTCCTCATGCAGTGGAGCTTCCTGGTGGGAGAGAGCGTCAAGTGTGATCATTTGTGTCACGAATTTTGTGTTAATTTGAGCCACATCATATCTCAGCGTGGTGCTTTCCTTTTTTTCTTCCTTGCTTTCCTTCCTTCCTTCTTGTTTTTTTCCCCACAACTTTTGTTCCTATCTTCCTTCATGTCTTCCTTTGTTCCTTCCCTCCTTCCTTCTTTCCTGCATTCCTTCCCTCCTTTCTTCCTCATTGCCTTCATTCCTGCCTTCTTTCTTTCTTTCTTTCCTTCCTTCCTTCCTTCCTTCTCTCCTGTGCATGTTCTACCTGAAGCTGATGAGGATTCCCAGGGCCAGTGTGAGAGCTCCCAGGGAGAGCGAGTATCCCACGGTGTACATGATCCGGAACTGACCGAGGATGCGGCCATACTGCTGCTACAGCGCAGGGACAACAGGACAGAGAGAGACAATTTGTTTCTTTCATGCATTTCCTTCAGAAACATTACACACACACTCACTCACGCACACATATGCATGCATGCATCAGTCCTGGCTCAAAGAGTGCAAATAATTCCTATTTTAACAGGTGGGTGGATTCTCATGTACTGACACAATTATCAGTCAGTCACAGTCAAGAAAGTTTACTGAATTGTATGATATTGTATATTAAATATTAAATTCAGTTTCAAATTGTTTAACTGATTATCTCAACTTTCAGCCATACAATTATTCAGTTAAATGAACATAGACTGATAGGAATTAGATGTTCTCTGTTGCTATATATACAGCAACAAAAATAAGTGTGAATTGGTGTAGAGACAGTGAAGATCGGCAGTGGTCCTTTCCCAAAGCGGAAATGAAATCTACACCTACGTCTGACTCATACATGCACACGTGCTGTACACACACCTCACCTGGCCAGGGTCGTCCTCACATTCGCTGGTGTTCTTCTGTGCCCAGCGACCGTCCGTGCCACAGAATCTGTACACCACACCCTGCTGGACTGCACATACCAACACACAGACGCACATACACACGCACGCCGCACAAATTGTTAGATTTTATATCCAAATTTAATATCAGATTTGAACAGGTGCGGGCAGGTCAACAGTACATCATAGGGCTATTATCAACATGTTCACACTCACACCCTTTGGCATTTTAGAGTCTGCAACTGGCCTGACTTGCATGTCTCACGGTTTCCACACATTTTCACAGACATTTTTCCATGACTTTTCAAGGACCCATGAGAAAATTTCCATGACCATTCACAAGCTCTAAATGCATGAACAGAAGTGAAATTGAAGGAGTTAATGTAACGCATTGACGCATGTTACGTCATGCCAACAGTAACAGAAAATCTGACTAATTTCATTAAAGACAACAAAATTAAATTCCATGACTTTTCAAAAACTTTTGATGATTTGACTTAATTTCATGTTTTTTAAAAATTCCATGACTTTTCCAGGTTTTCCATGACTGTGGGAACCCTGATGTCTTCAAAATGTGAGAGATAACTGGAACACACGCAGGAAACCCAGATGAACATGCAAACTGCACACAGGAAGAGACAGTACCACCACTCTTGCACAGTAGGCAAATGACTCAAAAGTTTTAATTTGACAAGACAAGTGTCATTTTCCTCGAGGAGCAAAGTGGAATCTTGACATCGCAGGGTAACGGCTCACTTATCTTTGGCCTTCACACACTATTAATCCTTCACACTTCACTGAGTGTTGTGGGCGCAGTGGGTGAATGCTGTAAATTTTATTCAGCGGTGCATTCATTCAGCAGATTGTAAGGTGTTTTCATGCCATTGAATAGCAAGGACATGCGATGCGGCAAGATGCTTTATTGTACAATCTCTTTCCATTCACTGACTCCCACTCCATAGGACGATGTTCAATTGGAACACTAGGAACAGTATTTTTTTTTCTCTCTGAAACACTTCCAGCTTTCTTCACACACACACACACACACACACATGTATATACGCACACACTCACAGACAGACCTTTACGGTACCATGGCAGAAACCACGGGCAGGAGACATTGACAGTGGTTCCTGGGAGTCCATCAGGCCAGCAGGCATATTGGTCAAAGGTCCTGTTACACACCAGCCCTGCAGGGGAAAACCTGTGGTCAGGGCTTAGGTGAACCATGATCCAGTCTATCACATGCCTCCTATTTAGACCCCGTCCTTGTGGCTGCCCTTGTGATGTGAACAGCATTATTGTGTTCAAGAAAGTTGATTGTGTAGAACTGCGGGAAATGCAATGAAAAATTCCAATTTCTTCATTATAGATTTATATCTCCAACACTTACCAAGACAAATTTATTCGCCCTTGAACACAGTGCGGATAACCAACCTTAGCAGGGATGAATGTGTATCGTATGATTTCATCATTCTCCATGACGTACAGCAGTTTGGTCGACATGATCCTTTACCGCCAGCGCATCAAAATGCATAAACAATGTGGTGAAATGTTTTTTCCATCACGAGAGATTCATATCAAAGCAAAACAGATAATCATCTCACATAAACCAGGCCTCCACCAGCTTGAGAGATGAAAATAACAGACAAATTAGGTGTGCGGCGCTGTTGACCTGGTCTGCGCAGGCGGGTGCAAACCGCGGTCATCCATGGCACCAAAATTCCAGTGCGCCACAGGAACGATAAGAACACACCCATGACTGCACCTCCCCTCCCACCTTGGCACACAGCGCGTCACCAAAATACCAAACGCGCCCAGGCCAGGAGAAATCCTCGCTGAGCCTCACCAGAACTCTACTGACAGGCTACGCTGTACAAAAATAGGGCCCTCTGCCTCAGCTGACCACCATTTCTCTATCTAAAAGCAGTTTCCTCTTTTCAGCTCTTGCTTTTGCAGCGTCCTTAATCTCACAGTAGTAAATAACAATGAACATGACAACAGCTTCAGCATCTTTCATGTTCCCTGTTTTGCTGTTGTCAACCACACGCACATCTCATCCTTTATTTGCATAAAATTTGTATCCCGTTTTGGTTCTGGAAACAAACAAGAGCTTAGGGTACTCGCCTTGCCCCCACAACCCTCTTTCAAGCACAGTCACCTCAGCCTTGAATCTATTTGGTGGGAGTGGGGCATTTGAGAGGAGGAGGGCTCACCAGAGGCGGGGGGCGTGGTGTTGAGGTGGTCCAGGCACTGGTTCTTGTAGCTTCCCCACTGTTCCTTCAGAAGCTCCAGGGAGTTAGTAGAGGAAACCTGGAGGAAGATGCAACTTCATGACTTCGGTCTCTGACTTTGAGTCAATGTGAAAACTCCTCATAGCACACCCACTAATTATCACCGTCTTCACCACCGCCATTATGATGATTATCGTCACCATGCATATTTATGAACACAAATATATACAAATGTTTTTCATTTGTAGACGCTTATTAACCAAGAGCGGTATTTGGGAGAGGGGTTATTGGATCAAAGACATCTGGGGAGAATAATGTCAATAGACGATCCTCCTCTGATCCTTGTGGCACAATCGGCCAGCTGGCTACAGACGTAACTGCTAATTAGAATTCGTCATTAGTCATTTGGCATTTGGTTTGGTAATGAGAAACATAGGCATCGGTTTATTGCCTACCAGTCAGTGTCTGTGTGATAAAGAGTGCTAGAAAGAAAGAGAGGCAGAGACGGAGGTAGGAGGGGAGTCTTACTGTACCTGTGTGTAGCTGCACAGCATGAGCAAGGCCAAGAGGAGAAACACCTGGGACATCCCACTGATGCTGGGAGGATGGGGGTCGGTGGGGATGGGAGCGCGGAGGGGGTCCAACTCATGAGGGGGTCTTGGCCCTATCTCACCCTGTGGCCTACATGCAACATGGAGACAGTTGTTAGTGGAGAAAGACTCTGGGCGTGTGGCAGGTGTTAATGGACTCAGGAAAATCCCAGGAGACATTCAGAAAGTTCCCTAAAATGTGGTTACTCTTTATACAATTGTAAAATAATCCCACATGAATAAAAGAAAAAGTTAATAAGCATATTGTATGTGCAAAGCATTTTTTGTAAATGAATTTTCAGTTTGCAGCTCAGGGACTCTGTAATAGCTAATAGCTGGCTGCTGTTAGGCTGCAATGTTTTCAACCTTTATATCATGAATGAGTTTTAATTTTGATCAAGGAAAATAATAATTGCATAACTGCAAGATAGTGTTCGGGAGTCTGCGTGAAGATTCCTTTTGAGTTTTGATTTTGAAAACAAGGCAAATGAAGATTGGAAGATGTGTGTGTGTGTGTGTGTGTGTGTGTGTGTGTGTGTGTTTCTGCATTGGAGATTTATTAGCTCACGCTAGTCTGACATGAGATGGATTTTTGACTCTTTCCTTCTTTTTTCCTTCATCAAAAGGCTTTTAGTCAGTGAATCTTACAGGGGGCACACTGCTGAAAAAAGTTTGTGAACTGAAGTTTAAACACTGGAAGTAGTAGTAGTAGTGTTCAACAAACTGCTATGCTTTATTTAAAAAGAAAAAAAAATATGGACATAAAGGACCATGATGGAGCTAAATTATGCAGACTGATAGTTGTCATGCAAAAGTCCTTCTGTGTGCGTTCATGGGAGCAGAAGTGCTATAGGAAAAACAGATGGGAATTGCTGCACAGTAGCCTCAGTCTTGGTAACTCAGATAAGGGGATGACAGGGTTGGATGTCAGGGGAACTGGGTCTGGGAAGAGAATATAATGATGCCTTTGGGGAGAAAGACTAAGCAGTTTAGTGAAAAGCGATGCTGGCATGGACAGGACCAGAGGAGATATCATCACAATAACAGACTCTTACTTCCACAGCAGTTTGGAAGTGTATGTTTGTGCATGTTGACAACACAGCTGCTTGGTTCTGTATCTTCCCTCACACCTTGAACCGTATTGGAGTCTGTAGTTAAAATGCCTGATGAGAAATTCCTTGAGTGTCTAAAATTGTGTGTGTGTGTGTGTGTGTGTGTGATAGCAGCTGTCATTCACTGACCATGTCAGCAGATATTGTGAGTAGAAATACCTCATGCCCTTGTATGCTGTGTGTGCATGCACGAGTGTATGTGTGTGTATGTGCATGTATGTGCTCATGGCAAGTGCATTTCCTGGAGCGTCAGTTGATATTGATCACCTTCGGCAGCGAAGTCGGAGAACGGAACGAAATCTGAAACGTTTCTGCAAAAAACACCTTGACCATGGAAACATTTTTGGCTAAAACGTTTCAAATTCCATTCTGTTCCAGTGTCTGTGCTTCTGCTGAAGAGCATCTCCAGTTGTGTGTGTGCGCTTGTGTGCACGCATGCTGTCAAATTACCAGAGATGTAAGCCAAACGTTGATAAGCTGCCGTGTTCTCATAGCACATGAATTATCGCCCACATTTCATCTGACTACAATGCAAACAACGCAAGATGAACTGCTCCTCTTACAATAATTGCCTTTTTCTTACAGTGCCAACAGACATTTTATCTCGTGGTGTTACAGTAATGTTTCCCCTTTATGATCAAACCCAGCTCTTATCTATTGAACTACAGGCAGAGAGAGAAAGAGAGAGAGAGAGAGAATCACAGGTTCAAACCAACAGATTCCCATGTAATCCGCTGCATGTTTAGTACACAATCAGAAAGAAGAACCTGTGCCAGTGTTATGATATTAAACATAGCTGAATTCATCAGTAATAGATATGAATGTGAATCTCAAGATGGAGCCTTAAAGGGCAGTTTTAGTACTCTTGAAGTTACCCTGGATTTCTGACTTCTCTATAGAGGTAAATACAATTTCTCTGACTGTGTTGCTGTTAAACATTGGCCTCTAATTGAACTGTATCTGGTTAAGTACCTCGATTCTAGTTTATTAAATTGATGAGGACTACTTTGTTAGATGGAGGATGGAGGAGGACAGAGCAAGGAGAGAGAAGCAGAGGAGACACAACCTGCAGCAGGAAGGCTGATGGACTAAAGAATGAACATCCTAAATCCAAACAGGACATTTATAGGTGTTTCTCAGGGCCACTTCACAGATGGCTGAATCAGCAAAGCTGTATTTAATGACAGACACCATGCTAGAGAAGTCAGAAATACTGCCTAACTTCAAAAATACTGAAAACAGTGTGTGTGTGTGTGTGTGTGTGTGTAACTATGGTGCCAGGGTCTCTGTGTCTGTTGTTATTTAACCACAGTATTGACCAGAGGACAGGGCATAATCACAGTAGTATTTCAAACTGATAGCTTTATCGATTTTATGCAGACACACAGACACATATACACACACACACACACACACATAGTTTGCCAGCATGCTGTGGAATGAGGATACACTACTGTATTTTCAGATGTGAAAAAGAAGGAAGGATTTGATAAAGAAAGGGAAGATATTCAGGGCAGTGAGAGTCCCTCATTTATTAACTGTGTGTTTTAACAGAAATGTGCTTAAACCATGTGTAAGATCATTTCCAAGCAAAGTGTGGTACCAATTTGTACTTATTTGTACAAATTGGTGCTTAAGAATGTGACCATGCTTACACATAGCCCCTTGTGGTAGAAAAGGAGAACTGCAAATGAAATACAATCCACAATCAAGAGGGGGGCTAACTTAGGGAACTAGCTGTGGCATCGGTTTTATATCAAACTTTTCATCAACTTTATAAATTCACTGCTTTTATTGTGTATGAAATTTACTACGTGTATTGAAACCAAAACAGCACATAAAAGAATGAATGAGCTAAATTTTTATGGCTTTTTTAAAGGTCACATTTTAGGTCCAATAAAACCATATCTGGTACATTTTTATTGAGACCAGGTGCATTATTTCTTACTATATAAACATATATCAACTAAATGTGAGGTTGTGATAAAGTGTTTAGCTTCACTGTCTGTTTTAATGTGCCCCTCAGACCTTGGAGAACAGCTTCCCTGTCAGCTCTGGGAAGACTCCAACTTTCAAGAGGCGCTTGGCAAGCAGAACATTCCTGTGAAAGAAGTCAACATCTTTCTCAATGTGGACGTCCTTGTCAGTCCAGACTCCCGACTACAAAGTCATCATACTGAATATCACGTGTTAATCATTGGACTTGTTAGTAATAGTTGTGTGTGCGCTTCAAGGGATCCCATCCTCTTCCCTTTCCATGGATCTAATCTCTGGCACTTGATCTCCACACAGCCGAGTCCACAGCTCACAAGTGCATCTGGACTGGCACCAATGAGGAGGAACTGCTTGTTGATAAACAGACGTGCCATCATCATTTCCAAATTATGGTGTGAAGAAACCCCAAAACAGGAGGGAGGTGGCACCTCACAATGTCCAGATTTGTCTCGTAGATTTCGTAGCTGAGCTGAGCAAAGACCATTAGTGGAGTATGGAGTCTAATGACCGCTGCTTTGATTTGGCACTCTGGAAATCAATCTGAGTACTGGCTTTGTATTTTATGCCCTGGAAGGAGGGTGTTATTTTCCAGTTTGCTTCCTCTTCAGTTTTGCTGTTACTGAGCAGCTGCATCAGTGTGAAAAAGTACTGCAGCTATGTGGGAGCGTGCCGAGCCGAGCCCTGCCGTGCAATCACAGTGAGCTGCAGGTGCTTTTACTGTTTTTTCTGCCAAAAAGAGGCGGCTTTCTTGTCATGTCAGTCTTGTTAGTCTTGCTAGCATGACTGCGGGGTTTAGATTAGCTAGTCGGTAGGTTGAAGTTAGCATTATTGATAGGCTTGCAAATTATCCTTGCAGTTAAGATGTGGATCTCATTTCGGACTGTTACCTTCACTTGTCTAACCCATCCAGAGACAAAAACTTGTAAGTCTGTAAGTCTTTGCAGGCTTTCAAATCTTCCCCTGGTGTGAGGACTTGGGCTGAAGACAAGGTAGTCGACAATGTCACAGTAACTTCTACTTGGGAACAAATCTACATTGTCTGACTGCTCTGTCCTTGGTATTGCATACGGGTCTTCTCCCACTATCTCCACTTTTTAAAGATATCTCTCTTTTTCTGGCCCACGCAGATTAATGACTAATATTTACCTGCTAGCAACCAGTAGAAAGAGCAGACACCTCCATTATGGCAGCTGGCTTGGTTGCTAGGTGACAGATAATGCAACTGCAAAGCCTCTATGGGGAAACGCCAACATGCGGCCTTTACCTTTATCAAGGTAAAGTACTTAAAGGTGTGCGTGTGTCAAGTATAAGCACAGCTGATAAATCAAAATTTTCTTAGACTTACAAACATTCTAAATGCTGTTTGTTCAAGTGAATTTCTACACACTGATGATAAATGAAGCCCCAGGTACCTATTTAAAACCCTAACCCTGAACCCAAGTCAAAACATCTTATGCGAGAGAGACCCACCACAAAACATATATAAAAAAATAAACTATATAACCAATATCAAATAACCCAGTCTCCTACTTCTCGTAATAGAAATGGGATATGGGGGAGGGTCTGAGTGAGCCAGTGTACCACATTAAACCTGCACTTTAAGCCCCTCAAACCTAGAGACCCCATAATACAGTGGACACTTTACGTAGCCTAGATAATAGGAAAACCAAGGCCCCAATTTGTTGCAGCATATAAAGACGAGGGGGAGGGGGTGATTCCATAAGGCTGGACCAAGTCTGGCAGCTTCAGCAGTATCAGACAGCAGGAGCTGTCATGTGGTTTCACAGTAACTCTGAACCTGAGTCGAGGCCTGCGGTTTCTCAGGGCTGCAGGGCAGATAATCACGGACGTGGGCCGGTGCCTTTTCCTTGGCTTTCACATTGGAGATGGGGAACATGTGAAACCCCGAGGCTGTCGTTTCATCTAACCCCCATTATCATTAAGGTTAAATAGCGGAATTGAATATAGTTGCCGTGCTTCGCTAATGATGTTTGTGCATTTGTACTTTTGCATTTGTGATATAGTGCGAGGGAATAATAACATTACTTATATCCTCTCCCCCGTTCCCCCAGCCCTTCATTATGGTGTTTTAATCGATAAGCCTTCTATCCTTCTCTATGTGATGCGGCTGTTAATTAGGTAGAGTATTAACAGTATGTGGGTGGTAACAGAGAGATGAGTGCAGTGTGTAGTAGAGCTAATGTCCTCAAGAAATACAGCTGTAATTATGCCGTCTCTGCCTCAGTGAGCCGCTCGGCCCCACATGGGGAACTGCTCCTCCGCCTCCACTTACTTTCTTTCTTTCGTTCTCTTTCTTTCATTCTTTCTTTCTTTCTTTCTTTCAATCCTTTGCCATTCAGTGACAGTGTTTTACATAGATCAGGTGTGCAATCAGGTGTACAGTCACAATGATGTGTGTGTCTGTGTGTGTGTGGGCGTGCTATGATTAACTCAGCTGGGTGCTGGAGGCGACCCAGAACCTGCTCCCTCTGCAGATGTTACGCTTCATAAACAGAGCAACAGCCATCTTTCTTTCTCCTCGACCTTTTTTTTTCTCTCTTTCTCTCTTTCCTTCTCTGCAGGTCTTTCTCTGCCTGCCTGACTATCTATGCGTCCACTCTCTCTCCCTCTGTTTCTAATCATCTCCTTGTCATCCCCAACATCTCCATGCACTATTACTGTCTAACTGCATAGTCACACAAAGCAAACTACTGCTGGCTTGTCAGCACAAAAAAAAAAAAAAAAATCCCATCATCCAACCCTTTCAGAATCCCAGTCTGTTCCCGTCTCCTTATTATTGCCAGATTTATTTTCTGCATCATTTGGCTCCTACGGGACGGCATTGCACTGGGAAACTAAAATGCACAAGTTTCAAGCTTGTCACCTGTATGCATGTCAGACCATGAGGCTGGAACCCCTACAGCAGCCGATCAAAACATTGTAATATAGTTTACACATGCAACACCGGCCTCCTGTCCTCTAAATACGTAGCCTACAGCTCTTTACCCTGTAAACACATTATCCGTCGGTACTTTCGCCCCTCATCTGAGCTTGAGAACTCCCTGACCTGCACTGTCGTCTGTGACAACCTATAAGCTTCCATAGCATTTGCTCATTAGTAGTTCAAAGTTCTTTACCCTTCACGGCATGTTGAAAACATTAGAGCACAATCCGCTCCATTCTGCAAGAGGGGGGGGGATCGTTTGGTGCCCGGCACTGATGCAAATATCATTCTCACATCACTTCCACTTAGTCAAATGGAAGACATCTGGGCTGGAGCGACGTTAACGCTGCGACACTGACAGATGGTCTGAGCAGCTTTCACCCGATAACAGTATTCACTATGAAGTGGTATTTCTATCTGGTAGTGCCCTGTGTGTTTCTGACTGGACTGTGCTGGATTGGAGGGCATGTGTCCAGTGGGGGTGTGGATTAACCTGGCGATGTCCAGATGAGAGCTGTAAAAGTTGGGGTGTGTTTGTGTGTGTGTGTGCATGAGTGGAGTGTGTGAATGAGACAGAGAGAGAGAGAGAAACACATGGGGAGAAGGCTTGGCCAGTACATACCATTCTCACTCTCCCATGGAAAATGCCAAGACCCGGACCCTAAATCCTCAGCCAGTCTCTGCTCCCTGGACTACTCCATAAAAATTCTTGACTTACACCTCAGCCTGTATACTACCAACGATAAATTCTCCTTCATTGGTCCCATTCATGCCCTCTCTCCTATGGAAACAAGCATGACAGAGGCACAAGCACACACCTCTTACACAACTAAAAAAAAAAAAAAAAGAGAGAAGTGTAAGAACGTGCACCAAAAGTGGCACTCGAGCTGATTTCACTGAGACTGTCAGAAGCGAAGGTGTGTCATATCCAAACTAACCCACCAACATCCCGGTCATGCTCTCGCTAAAGGCGCATCTGCTAAACACTTTGCGATACACACCGTCAAACTTGTGACAGCCACCAACATGAGGGACAGAAACTGCAGGGTCGCTGGGAGGCTGATACACACTGACACACACTGACAGCAACTTGAATGGAAACTGGGAAAGTGTGTGAGAATACAAAAGCAACCAACAACATCTGAGGAAGAAATGAGGAATGTGTCCAATCCTATGCACCTGAACAGTTATTTCACTGTTTAGTAGGGCTGTTGTATAATTTAATATTATTAATTATGCGATTTTGGGATAAAGTCTGCTGTGCAACCTATTACAAGCAGTTTTTTTATTTTAAAACTAGGCATAAAAATTTTAAGGAATATTTTTTTAAATGTTTAAAGGTTTTGTTTGACATTGTTTGACACATTATTATTATTCAGTTCAATGGGAAAAACATTAATTTGTTTAATGTGGCTTTGCAAATATGAGTAATATCGTGATATATACTGACATAAAAAATCCTTATAAATATTGTTATATTGTTTTCAACCATATTGCCCTGCCCTACTGTTTAGTGTCCATGCATTATCTGTGTGTGTGCTTACATGTGTGTGTACATGTGTGTTGGGCAGAAAGGTGGATAAACATAATAATGGTACCTGCATAGCAGCTGCATCAAAACAAAGAGGACATGATGGGAAAGTGGAACAAAGACACAACAGTCTGGCTCTGGCCCAGAGACTGAGACTGAGGCATGATGGGTAACATTTGGAAAAGATGTAGGGCTTCATAAGTCATTATTACTCCAGTGCAACCAACAGTTACAGCCATAATCAGCACATTTTGAGAGGTCCACATCACATGCTCTTGCCCGTTCTGTTTCATACAAACGCCTGCAGCAGATTAAGCAGGAGAAACAATATTTTAAAGGCAGCTTTCTGAACTTTGATTTTGTCATGAGAATTCTGACTTTGTGATCTGCAAATGGTGGTAGAAAGCTTGGCTTCTGTACAACAATCAACAATTTTGAATTGCTTATGAAGCCTCAGCAGGTACAAATAATAAAAAAAGATCTACATCCTCATTCTTAAATCAACCACTGCAAAATGCTTTGGACCATAAAACACAATAAACAGCTCGAGATTACATGGCTAATGCTTTATGAGGGAATGCTTGTGACAAAACCTGGCATCATAACCAACACTGCCATTCCTCAGCAACTCATAAAACCCCAAGGCTATAAAAATGTAAAATCTGGTAAAAGGCAAAACATCACCATGGCTTCTCAGCCCTTTTTAATGTGCTTCAATGTGCTACAGAGCTCCACATCTTTTCTTAGCATCCTTGAGTATTATTACCAGAAGATTTTGACAGTCTATGTCAAAACGTAGAGAAATTTCACCAGCTCTTCCTATTATCACAAATTAAAAACCTGAACCTCTAGTTAGGGTTTCAGGGTTTTAGGGTTGCTAAGGCTGTTTGCCTTAGTAACAGTTACTATGACCATTCATATAACCAGATGTCTCCTTATAGGATCAAACTCTTCAGTGATTTTATATGCATATTAATATTCAGAAATCATTTAATAGGCTGAAATATAGTGTTATGTTTGATAGTTTATATGTTTGAATGTATATGAAGATACACAGCTTAACCTGGGACATGAGTTACTTCATGCAAATCCACACACTGAACCAGAATTTCCTGATGGAATGAGTGTGCCGCGTTGTGGCACTGCGTGTGAAACCCAGCTACAGAAGCAGACCTCAGCTATTTCAAACTAAAACCAGAAAACCTGTTATTTCTTCTCACTTCCATGAACACGTGACTGCATCAGCTACAAAGGACAAAATCCAACACATCACTGCTGGAGCACCATTCTGTGTTCGGTCTTTGGCTAAACCTGCGAGGTCAGACGTCGATTACATGTTGATGCTGAAGGCCATTTGTTCCCCACAGCTGAAGATCGGAGAAGGGACCTTGAATCGAGCTCTGTCCATCTCATGTGATTTCTCAGCCTCTGCAGGCCTTTGTTGGAGGAAAGTGGAGGAATGATGGATTTTGACCTTGATATCCAGTGTTCAAAAAATGAAACTGTTTAGTCCATCCAGCAGCACGAGGGCAAACCGTCCCCAAGATTCAAGCAGAAATGTCTCAGACAAAAATGAATAAATAAATAAATAAAATTTAAAAAATAATTACAGCAATTAAACCCAAGGAAAAAATCCCCCATGTCATGATCACTATTTTAAAGTGTTATAGCATAGACATGGATCATGATGATGTGAACTTAAGAAAACATGAATTTACATATTTTCTACACATAAAATCTCTTAAGTCAACGGGGAGTTTTCACTTTAGACAAAATATAAGTCATAATAACTTCATTTGCAAAAAAGTTGATTCTCCATAACTGCATCTGTGACAGATAAGATAGCTTTTGTTTTCAACACCTCTTTGAATGGAGGGATTCCATTTACAAGCTGCGTATAAAAGCCACACTTTTGTGAACATCCATTACAACAGAGTTGTTGATTTCCATTTAAATAACTTTCTTCCCTCTGTACACTACACATCATTACAGCACAAAGCTGCTGACGCAATCGTTGTGCTCAGTTTCAGACTGAATAAATCCACTCAATATGTTAGGGGTTTGTTTCCAATTAATCCTGGGCTCATTAAAAATGTTAAAGCAAACTTATTTTTCCTCTTTTCTCAGTTCTCTCGGACAGATTTCATTTTTATTCTCGGTAAGTATGAAAAATGAGTGAAGCAAACAGAGTGGAGAAGTTGGGTCCATTTTTCCTCTTTCAGATGAAATATGTTTGAAATCTAGTGAAGAAACATAATTAGATTATTCTGTTAATGCTAAATATACCCATATGTTGTGTCTCCATATGTCAAAGGCATATGGAGGCACAAAGCTTAATTTGTGTGTGTGACAGAGACAGAGAGCAACAGAGACCCCTGCGTATGTTGCTTTGAGGGTCTGGATCATAACTCAACTGCTCATTTGGTTGCAATATTGCTCCCTTTAGCTCTAATTCAAAGTGCCCTCCACCTAAATTAGATTACAGACAATCAGACTGAGTTATTTTCACAAAGCTCAAAAGCGCAGAATACATCAAAACCCACCTACATGTGCTGATAAATTTAGGCCAGTACCAACTGATTTAAAAATGACCTGCTGCACCGGCGCAAAGTGCCGTGTCATATCCGAACAGCCTGGATTAAAAGATCCTGGACGTGAAGAATACACAGAATCAGATAAATATTAGACCATGTCTTTCTGCCTAAGTGGTTCTGTTGTCCACCCTGTGGCCAGACTGCGTGTTGTACAGTAAGTCAGGGCTGTTGGTGCTGTCAGCATGAGGCGTTTACGGTACGATGTCATCAAAGAGAGTCAGGAAGTGCATCTGCTGCAGCCAACTGTTCACATTCATTCCATTTTCCTCCTCTCATTCTGTCATTTTCGCCCAGTCTACATTCACATTGCATAAGGCCACACTATAGACTCAAACTATGAACACACACAGTTTTCCTTAACACCCCCAAAATGTACACCTGTGTGACCGTGCATGCAACGCACCAAACACTCGTGATAAAAGACACACACAAAAACACCTGCATATCAAGGAGTCCATGTAGAGCTTGGCAATGATGGCACTTCAAAAAAAAAAAAAAGATTCATGGCCACATCAAGAAAAAGAAAAAAGAGAAACGGTAAAACTGAGGCGATGTTTTGTTCCTTTGCCTGCTGATCAGTACCTGTGCAGAGATTTATAATTCACTGTGCTGCGGTGAGATACGGCCAAGAGTGTGAGAGCGCGCTGCACGCACAGCAAAAACCTCCATCTTAAAAGTTGTTCGGTTTCTTAGTGCATTTTTAATTCAGGGATTTTTCAGGAAACAAGTATAAATATTTCCAAACAAGGCAAAATAAGTCAGATCAGCCCACAAAATGAAATTAAGAAAACTCTGGAAACAAGTTGATCAGTATTAGAAACAGGATTATCTCATCCCAGTGGAAGTACCTTGCACAGACGGATCTTTTTGCACACAATAAGAGACGGAGAGATGAGTGTCGATGTGGACCTGCATGCTCTCAGTCATTTGAGACAGAGGAGGACTGCACCTCCCTCCACTACATGACGGCTCAGATGGGCAGCCAGGTGTGTTACAGAAGCTGTGATGTCAGCTCTGTGGTGCGAGTCAGGCCTGTGAAATAAACCTGAGTTCACACTGCACGTTTTCATCGATACAAACAGGGTGAGAATCGAGAGCGCTGTCTCTCCCTCTCTCTCTCTCTCTGTCCGTGTCAAAGAGTGTCTGAATGTGCAGTTCACTGTATGTATACACAGCGTGTGTGATCCCCAGTTTCTGTCTCTACACAGCTACGGTCTATGTCACCTGATCACCGGAGCTAGCATGTACAATCCTACCATTCCCTCCACAATCCCCCTGACTTTCCCCTTCTGCTCTCTCTCTCTCTCTCTCTCTCTCTCTCTCTCTCTCTCTCTTTTTTTCTCTCGTTGACGCTTCAAACCGTCCATTAGGGCCAAGCCTGCTCTGGAGAGAGTCAGCCACTCTGACAAACCTGCTGCTACACACAAACATTTACACTGACCAGGCCCAGTGTGTGTGTGTGTGTGTGTGTGTGTGTGTGTGTGTGTGTGTGTGTGTGTGTGTGTGTGTGTGTGTGTGTGTGAAAGTGTTGTGGACAAGAGTAAAAGTTGTATGACGAGTGTTGAGTTGCCAATGCAGAGTTGCTTCCAACACCTGAGGTGAAAACAGCAGGACTTGACTTTGAGTGTGGGTGTGTGTGGGTGTGCGTGTGTGTGCGTGCATGTGTGTGTGAGAGCGTTCATGCATGAAGACACGCAGAATCCAAAAAATACAGCAGGAGTATTGCTTTGTCAACAACACCAATCAGACTGGATCAAGAGAGTCTTAGTGCCTAACACTCAGAAACATTTGAAAGTGTGTGTGTGTGTGTGTGTGTGTGAGAGAGAGAGAGAGAGAAAGGGAGAAAGAGAAGGGGATTTTACTGATGTCAAATCAGAGTTAGCAGATGTGAGGAACAGCACACTCTGTCTCTCAGGGAAAGTGAGGGAGAATAAGGAAGAAAAAACAAAAACGTTGGCAGGTCTTGCAGGAACCTCTTGGCGTCTTGCAAGCAACGCCAATCAGAGCAGCAGCAGCTAATGTCAGCGGGAGAAACACCGCTGAGACGAGCGGCGTTCATTACGATCTCAACACGACGTTTGTCCCTCTACCCAACCGCTGCTGTTCAGTCCTCGGGCTGTTTATGTGACGAGCGAAACACAACAAACCACCACAGAAAGGAAGAGGAGGAGGAAACCAACCGCAGTGAGAGGAAGGTGGTGGGTCTGCAGACATGAGGCACCAAGCACACAAACACACATACAAATATAATGAAGAGATTAAAATGACTGATCACAGAGACTGTTGTAATAGCAACGAGCCTCTTTTCTTCTCCCTCCCTTCTCTGCACAGCGTAATGCTGCGCTTCAAACAGGATTTAAAACATGACTGGCGTCAGTTTAAACTGACGCCAGTGTATCTTTGAATGACAATGAATTTTTAAAGGGTTATTAATTTCTAATTTAATTAATTTGTAATTTTTAATTTAATCTATTTGTATTTTTTTCAATCCAACTGCAAACACGACCAAAGTTGAAAACGAGTTGTTCATCTGAAAAGAGTAACCAGGTTTTATTTGCAGATGAGAAGAAAGGTCAGTGCGGTCAACATACCAAGGCAACACACAACCACCCACACACACACACACACACACACACACACACACAGAGTGGGAGTTATCTATTAACATAAGTAGTAACCAGAGAGGGCAAGTGGAAGGGTAACAAGTCAGACGCCAGACAAACACACATAACAAAATTCTCAGTCCACAGACCAGATTCTGTGTATCTCTCATTCAAAACCACCTCAATTAATCATTTTTGAACCATTTTGCACCATTTTATATAAGAGAAGACATTCTAAATAATCTGTGCTTCCTTCATGTCTAAAATACACGCCATACATCACTGCTATTATGATACAATCAGCTATAAAGACGTAATACACTTATGAGAAACTGTGCATGGATGTGGCTCTGTGGAATACTCAATGCTGATTGGTCAATCGTTACATCCTGTTGTCTGATATTTCTAAATAACGTCTGTCAGTATGAATCACTGACTGTTGCTATGGAAAGCCACTTTAAGCGGGTTTGATACATCCCCAAACGTCATCAACACATGAACATCAGTTTTAATCTATTTGGGGAACATGACATGTGCATTATTTGTTGGTTCCAAATTAATATCTTGTGTCAAATTATGGCCGGCTGGCTGTACGTTATTTCTCACTTGGTTCTGATCACAGTCAAAGCCAATTAAATCCAGAGGAATTAATTGCTGTGGAGGATCGATGACGGGTTCGTTTCCACTGGGAAAACAGCAGCAGCAACAATCTATGAATCTGTACCTTGTGACCGCCTAGACCCA
>OMLF01038884.1:9768-23732 GCA_900302615.1 Holocentrus rufus | reverse complement strand
ATTGCTTGATCTGATAATAGTGAAAAACGAATGTGTTAACCAGGAATAGAAATTCAATAAAGACATATAAGCGCTGGTGAAAGCTGGAAAAAATGTTAATTGTTTCGGCTTTTTCAAATTTGTGTAAGAGTAATCCCCAAGTCTCTCTCTTTCTCTTTCTCTCTCGCTTTCTTGCTCTTATTCTCTCTCCAGTGAAACCAGATCCTCCTGTAGACGTGCGGGTTTCCCCACACGGTTTCAGGAAGTTGACGGTGGAATGGTCCCCTCCCCCTACGTGGTCTAACCTTGACATCTTTCCCCTAAAATATCGGGTCCAGTACCGCTGGGAAAACAGGGGCACCCCGCGGTCTGCGCACGTAAGAATAAACTGTTTGCTGTACACTTTAACTGAAGCGCAATCTGCCGGCAGAGAGAATTACAGTGTGGTCAACATGATCATACAGTAGCATTATCACTTCATGTTTTACATACAAACACGCACAGACATGTATACATTAAAAATAAACAGAACACTGCTGCCAAAACCAAAAGGGTTTCCTTTTGAGAGTTTCAGAAAGTCCCTCCCTCTGTGGTTACCCTTCTCTTTACAAGTGACAGACATATTTTAGAAAATGTTTTTTGTTTTGTTTTTATTAAAGTGCAATGTCAAGAGAAGTAAAGCCCCTTTTGAGTTTTGTGATTGACCCCACAATATGTTATTTCCATATTCCATCCATTCCATATTAAACACAGAACTTGAATGGATTCAGTTGGACTTAATTCAAATTCTGTGGTATTATACAGAATCTTAGAATGTTTCTTTTTTTCCACAGGGGCTGTACCTTTTTTTAAGAAAAAGACCCTCAGTGATCACTGAATTGCCATTGCTATAATAGTATTTTTTCCAGTGTTTATAAGAGTTGATTTTTAGTGACAGTTATTTGCAGTTGATTCAGAGTTGACTGAAGTGTTTTTTGTTTACCAGAACACATGACATGGCTCTGGGGTAGGGTGTGGTGATGTGTGAGGATTAAAAAAAAATGAAAAAAACACAGTTGCAGTTTTTTCATCAAGCTAAATTAAAACATATGACTGTGCTGTGTGCCCCTTTTTAAATTTTCATCTCACATTTTCCCCTCCAGCTGGGTCCATTTGAGTGCACCAGGATAGACCTGGGGGTGCTGATCCCAGGCAGGACGTACCTGGTCCAGGTGTGTGCCATGGAGCTGCTGGGCCTGGGAGAGTGCAGCAACTGGAGCTCACCTGTAAACATCACCATGCCAAAACCATAGAGACCTCATTTCGTTTAAACAGTGAAGAAAAAGTGAAGAAAAGCTGCAGACATCCTCTCACTTTGTTTTCTCTGGTTGTGTCCTTGTTATTTCACTTGCACAATGTAAACTATTGATATTTTGTTTTATTTATAAATTAATAAATGCACAGACCAAAACTTGAATGGAGCCTTTGGACAACTTATTACATTATGTGGCAGCTACAACTTTTTCAGTTTCTACAATCTTCAATGATGTGAAAAATCAAATATAAATTTCATTAACAAAGTGGAACCTATGACATTAATCAATAGACTGGTCAGTCAATCACATCCACCACTAGTGGGGTGACAAACTCAGAGTGTCTGATGCCCAACGTGAAGGACGGGGGCCTGGGCAGGTGCACGTGGACCTTCTCTGGACAGTGGGTGCCCGGTCCGGGAACGACAGAGGAATAATTGGGCCTCTTAGTCCGGCTCTGCATGGAAAAGGAGGGCTGGCGGTGCAGGTAGGTATCTGGGTTGGTGCTGTTGTATCGTCCTGGTCCGGGGGTCATGGAAAGATCCTCGGAGGGCGCCCCGACCTTCCTGCGGCCTGAGAAGCTGTAGCTGGCACTGGAGGGTTTGTTGGGAGCTTGGGTGCCCAGAAGATTGGGGAGAGTGTAGCTGGTGGAGTGAGAGGAAGAAGGTGACTTCAGAGGAGCTCTATCGTCATATTTTGTCATTGTTGATGCAAATTCAGAGGCTACAGGAAATCTCTGTCCGATTAAATCAGCCTCCCTCGCCGCCTTTACCTGTTGGGTGCTGGTACAGGGTCCACAGAGCGGTATCTCGTGCGGGCGCCGATGGTGTATGATGGAGGCCTGCAGTGAGAGTTATAAGGAGGAGCCTTCTCTGGGCTGTAGGCACCAGGTCCAGGAGTCTGGAACAACACCGCTATGTGGACACATAGAAATTGGTTGGGGATTAAAGGCTGTATTCTATTCCATGGTTTTTCAATCTCTGCCCCCAAAGTTAATTTTCACTAAGCCGCAAGACCCCATTTAAATGGTCCTCAACCTTCAATGATTTTGTGTAATGTCCCTTTAAGTGTGATCATGTCTGGGTTGAGGTCTGCCTTACCAGCGCGCCTTCCTCTGCTCCCCATGGAGAAGGACGGCGGTCTTCCCAGGCCAAACCGGGTGACCTTGGCATCGACGTGGTATCGGGGTCCTGGGCTCGAGTCCACAGACACCACTGCAGAAAACAGGAACCATTAGAAACACACCGGTCCGGTCCAAGACACTCTCTGACCTCATAATCAATGGAGTGAATTAGGTGCAGGAATGTATTTATCACAGTAGATAAGCTAAGGTAAGATAAGAGGATGAAACTTTAATAATCTCTGTGGGAAACTGGGTCACTGCAGCACTAAAGAATAGAATATACATATGAAAATAATGCACAGAGCATGCAGGAGATTAAATATGCAGCGTCTTTGTCGTGCCATCACAGAGCACCCATTGGCTCGAAAGAATTCACGCTATGTAATCTGGTGGCAGATTGACAGCTGAAGAGATTATTTGGTTTAAATCCCTGGGTCATACAGAATGCGATGTGTTGATGTGTTGGTGAGAACTCACTGGCACTACTCATGCGGCTGTGGAAGGAGTAGGCGGGGCTACTGGGCTTGGTGACATCATGGTTGATGAAGCCCACCGTAGGGGGCAGAGAATAGCGGCCGGGGCCTGGCCCTATAGCAGCGAGACGAAGGAGGACAGTGATGAAGATGAAGATGATGCAAATGATTCAGTTCCAAGCATCACACTGCGCCCATCATTCCTTGGCTTGGCTGTGCTGTATATCCTCTGATGATTTCCATATGGAGTTCCCTTACATTTTTTTTTATGGTTATGCTTTTTAACATTCTTTCCCTGCTTGTTTCGAATTGGTTTCCACACAAAGTAGAAATCCAAACATATACTGAGTAATGACTGTATGAGGCTGTTAGAGATTAGGAAGCAAACCTAATTCAACCATAATACAGTCATGTCAAATTGTTCAGACACACACACACACACACAGATTTCTGAAACTAACCTCTTTCTCTACCAGCGATTATCGGGCGTTTCTTGACCACTTCTTCCATAACCTGTCAACCTTTTTCTTCCTTCTTTTCCTTCTTCTTCTTCTTCTTCCTCTCCACGTCCTCTGTCACTTTGGACACATCCGTCTCTTGTGCAGCTCTCTCCAGATAAACCACAGCCTCCTGGACTGAATTATACATGATCACAAGGAAAAGAAACCTTATCCTGACCAAGGCCCTGGGCACGGCCAAATCTGCTCCTCACCTCCTCTTCTAAAGGTCTCCTCAGGACAAAAGGTTTTCACACCATCGCTCCCGAGGCTTCAGACTGTAACGAACAATCGGGCTGTGAGTTGCGTGCGGAGGCTCCAAAGAGGGGAGCCAGGGGTCAACGAGACTAGGAGATCCAAGACAGATACTTCCAAAGTTGGATAAAGAATGAAATTGGCATTGAAGAGGAAATTTAATCATGGCTTGAGCACATAAATTAACGGGGAAAGTGCTTTGTTGAAATGACAGGGGCTTCAGTGGTAAAGCACACTGGACTGTGTTCTCAGATTATCACCACAGCATTAATCTTGTCAGTCTAACATGTAATGCAGCTCATTTGTCACCCTAACCCAGGGCTTTAGGTTACTACTTCTGAACTACTTAGTATGTGGTGGACACAGTGAACCACTCAGCTACAGAATGTATGGAGTAAGTAATGTCATCAGTGCCATTCAGTACACATGCTATTAAAAATGAAAGAACTTACACTGCTCAGCTGCTGCCGTTGGACATTAGCCAAACTGAACGTTAATAAAATGATAACCAAGAAAGGGGGAAATTAAATTGTCTACTCTCCACAGGGACTGATAAATCCTACAGTTCACTAACTACTTGCATTATGTTAGTCACTGATTACATTTAAGATCAGAGCAAAATCTGCAAATGGTTATTAATTAAATGCCAGAACGGCTGATAAAATAGACAGATCTACAAGCTATTGCCAAAATTTGACTTGCAATTATTTCCCACATTGGTAGTGAATTGTATGGAAATCTAATATCTGAGCAAATATACCCTTATACCAAAGAAATGGTGTCATATAATTGAACATATATACCATATATGGAAATATATGTATATACTTCCATATCTTACATTTCCATATGGGAACATATAATCTCCTCACTATAATGTATAGCAGCCTACTTTTATTGCTGGTCCAGCACCAAGGCTGGATCTGAAAAGTCCTAACCATGGACTTAAGGCCCCAAGACCCTGTATACAGTATAAATACCTCCCTCGGCAAAACAATTAACTTTGGGCTAAGAGATATATGTTCATTTTCCAGTATGAAAGACTCAAGTACAAATTTGCTCTCTTAAACACCCATTATACTAATTCTACCCTTAAAGACAGAGGTAACTAAAACCTTTTGAGCGGAGCCATGACAAAAAAAACCCAACAACGAAACAAAACAAAGAAACTACTAAAATATTAATCACCAGTGACTCTGGATTGATGGATGGTCTGAATGTTCACGTTCAGTAACAGGACTCTGCACTGTCAGCAACAGGAGACGAACAGACTACACAACACACACACACACACTGTGTCAGGTTACTCTGATACCCAGTGAGACAAAGCAGTAAGTAGTGTGAGACATGTTAAAGGATGTGACTCACTGTGGTGGGACTGGGGCGAGATGTGGACCAGGTTCGTTAGTGACAAAGTGGGAAATCTGTAAATTCTCCTGGGACTTCAGTGAACTGTCAGTTTGGGCCTAAACTGCCTGTGCTCACTTTGAGGTTGACTGCCAAACAAAGAATGAAGAGCAGCACAGACACTATGGCTAAGGAAACTACTGAAGTATGAAATAGAAGAGGAGTAAAATGGAAAATATCGTTCAGTGAAGATTGTTCAAATTTGTATTTCCTGGCCTTTTTAAGGGGGAACATCCATTAAATATTCTTTAAACTCTTCAAAACTACATCACATAAGCCAAATTGCAGTTTGGCTTTCATTGCTGAACGTAGACTGTCACCTTTGACTTTTAAAAGAGTAACTGAATACAGAAAGTCCCCAACAAGCCCCTCTTCTTCCTTGTTATGAGAGAATTACATATTTGGTAGGAAATTGTCACCAATGGCGTAATGTGGGTAGACATTTGTGACGTCTGCCTCTTTTTTTATCTGTTCCAAAGAAATTTGAAGGTTATAACGGGCGATTTGAATTGTTTATGCTGGGTGCAAAACTGAGAGAAATGCTGCTCTGTCTCATCAAGAAACTTATTGATTTTGGTCACATCAGCCATGGTTTACAAACAAATTTTGTCTCTTCTGTTCAGTAGTAAATCAAACTCCATGCATGAGCCTAAGTAGTAAATGAACAAGATAGATTTGAGAACAATATCCTTCATGGACCAGAGCTGCATTTATGAGTGTGTATGATATACTTGAGTGCATATAATTCATTTCCAGACCTTGTATTTGTGGCAACATATTTATAGAACAACATTAGAGATAGATAACTTCAGTCATTGATGTTTTTACTAACTAAACATAACTTAAGAAATAAAACATAACTTTATACAGTTTTTTTAAATATGCTGGTACAATTCAGTACAAAAATAAAGGCAATGAAATGTCTCCATACACAAACACCATCATTTCATCAGTCACATACTGTCATTCATAAACAGATGAATCCTGGGGGAAACCATTCAGCCACATGTTCCTCTTACACGACAAAGCTTGCATTAGAAATACTGTAATAATCTGTTTTTACCAGGAACACGGTGAAATTTAAGGCCTTGATTGAGGACATTTTCCAGGAGTATAAACTCAACAACCACTAGATGGTGCTTTGGGTCCATTTTGGGCGAGCTGGGAGCCAGCAGTCACAATGATATCCCCAGGGTGGTAAGATGAGATCCGAAAAGGTCTTGGTCCCTCTTGAACACACAGTACTTGTTTACGCTTCAGGAACACTTGAAGTTTGTTTGACTCTGCTGCCTTTGTGCACATTCAGAGCAGGTATGTAGCTGTATCCAATGTCTTTATATATGTCCGAGAGTCATGCATGCCGACAATAAGCTCACCTCGACGTGGACGCCAAATCACGACGTCCTCTTCGAAAGCAGAGCAGTCCACATGGTCTCTTTCTCCTCCCGTGCCGTGGCACTGGGACGGTCCAGGACGACCGCACCCTCTCAATGCTTACCAATCGCACCATGTCGGACAAGTAGTGCTCATATTGACCGAGAAAGGTGCATACAGATACAGGACAACCCAAAATGTCTCAGTCTGTCTTTGGATGTCTCTTCGGGTCCAGAGCACATTGTCTTTATAATCCCCACATATGAATACAAGCTCACACACTCTCCTCACACACACACACACAGACAAATACACAAATCACACTTGCTCATCTGCTGTCTTGACTGGGTCGCTGCTTGTAAAAGGTAGTGTGTGCTACGATTTATCCCCTTGGAGTACCTAAACAAAAGACAAAATCTGTTACAAATCACTGATGCAAGCCTTTGGGAACGGGCTGTTTTCAGGGTGCGCATGCATGATTTGGTTCAACATCATTCGATATGCCTCATCCTTCCGTTGGTGATGCTTACCTACCTGGTTGCGAGCTTTGTGGGATTTCTGCATCAACACTCTCCACTGGTCGTACAGCTTCATGGACATGCCGCTGCAGCCGTAGGCGTGTTTCCGCACCCAGCCGAAGAACTGCTTCAGCTCCCTCCGCAGGGTGGAGTTGGAGTCTCCGCTGGATTTGGAGTCACAGGAGCCTGACATCAGCCGTTCTGCACCGAGGAGGGAGGGGAGAGGGAGAGACTTTGACTTTTGGAGCAATGTTTCAAATCATGGAGAGAGGACAAAAAAGAGAGGAGGAAGAGAAACAGAGTGCAGAAAAGATAGAAATCGCTCTGTTTGTGCATGGGTGTGTGTCAGGGCCAGAAATTAATGATAACTTGGGGCAAAAATGGTGAAAAGTTAATGCAATATGCCCCTCATAATTAGAAATACTCTTTTTTATTTCATCCTGGTCACAACTGATTATCTGAGTTGTCAAATCTTCATGCATGAATTCGATTTCTGCACCCTGTGAGCCACCATAGGGCCTTCGTAGGAGCCTATAACCAGCGGATTATTGCCAGTGTACTCTGGCACAGGAAAATACAGAGTTTTTTTGATCAGACAACTGTAAGCAGCCCGGAGCAGTAGAAAATGTTAGCATCAACAGTGGCCAGCAGTGGAAGAATACGCCGACCTCACACGAACTCCGGCGTCAGCGAAAAAAAAAGAAAGAGCATCCAATATCATAAATAACGAAACAATCGAGGGGCGGAGGACAGACGGGTTGGGGACAGTGTGGGGGGAAATGGCACCGGGCTCTTTTGTAAGGCATGCTGTGAGTTTCCAGACATGTGGAATATCATGTCACAAGTGTGGTATATCATGATTACAGATACAAGAAATTTTAGCATGCGATGAAATGTATTATTTCATTGTGAAAAAAAAAAGATGCCAAAAAAGATTAAAAAAATAAGATCAAGGCAGCCAAAAATGCTTTCCGGAACACAAAAAAATATATTTTCCCACTCCCAATTTATCACATCCAGATAGTTTCTGAACGATATGGTGAGGTTTGTCTTCACCCCAGTTACAGTGGGACTGGATGGTATTCATTTACAAAGCTCAAAAAATTTACATGTGAAAAACTCAGCAACAGCGGCCCGTTCCAAAAACAATGACATGGATACCCGACATAATCCGCACTAATCGGGGGCAAAGAGTTTTACTGGGAACTTTTATCCTGCAAAAGAACACCGGTAAACTGTATGTATGTGCCGGAAATGAGTACAAATTTTTAACGGTTTGAGTTTCATAAATGAATTGTATTAGGATGCTGGGAACCAGGGAAGATGACGGCAGACTCGAAACCTCACCAAATCACACAGAAACTCAGAGAAATTCATAGACAGCACGAGGGAAAAAGGGGGGAAATATCTATATTGTGGATCAACTGTTTCTTTAATGTCTTACCCTGGTGTGTCTTTGGTGTGTGTGTGCGTGTGTGTGTGTGTGTGTGCGTGCATGGACTCACCACTCAGAGGTGTGGATGCAGCGGTGGGATGGCTCCACTCGCTCCAGATTCCAGCTTTGCGAGAGCCGTAAATGCCCACAGGGTTACAGCGAACCTGGAGAACATACAACATTATTACCTTGTTAACACACACACACACACACACACACACACGCAACGACACGACAATGTACATACCATACCTGGACAAAATATACTGTTCCTGGTCTCAGTCCAGCCAGTCGACAAGATGTCTGGTTACCGACATCATCCATCACCTACATGGAAAAAGACACACACACACACACACACACACACACAGAAACGCAAAACCGTTTAGTCCTCTAGGTCTGACCACAGTCTTAAATACCAAAAGGGCAAAAACTGAAGTGCGAGCCAAGAGCAAGTTGAAGAAAACACAACTGCAAATCATGCACAGATCTAAACATGCATGCACACCACACTGTTTAGTAGCTTTTAATCAGCATGTTTATAAAATTTTTGAACATAAGTATGTCCTCTGGGGGAAATCTGCTCTCTCTTAGCTGTTATAAATCTGTGGACACACAAGTTACACACAAGCAGAAACACACGAGCGCGCCGTAGGTACACATGTACACAAACATATAGATAGAGGGAGCAGGCAAACATAGGGACAGATAAACAAACACACACACACACATATACATACATACACACATACATGCACCAAAGCTAATAAGCCTGTCTCACAGTCCCCACTTTCATAACCACTTTTGCTCTGGCATCCAGGCTGTAAACACTTGCCTTGAACGACTACAACAGAAAACAGAGCATGGAAATTACAGGCATCGGAGGGCTAATGATATGACATGAGGAAGCCAAATCCAGAAGTTGCTGCCGAGCTTCTTTATAGCCATATTGAAGACATTAACAGCCGAGATGTATTCCTTCATTCCTCAGCATGACCTCATGATTAGGGCCGGTTCAGAGGGAGATGGCGTTTGTTTTCACCGCGAAGCCCTTAAAGCCACTTGGATTTAAGTCTCTTTCTCCTTCCTTCAAAATGGTCTCATCCCGGGTTCACTCCCTCTCCTCTCCTCTCTCCTCTCCTCTCCTCTCCACTCCCCTTCTTTTCTTTTTCCATTTGCGAGCAAAGACTTGCTTATATTACATCTGTGTAATTCCCCCTTAATTACCGAAGAATCTTCACTCCTACCCAAAGGACTCGAAAGAATTCTGGGAAGCGCCATCTGTGTAGCTGAGGGATCCACGTCGTGTTCTGCCGCAATAAATTTGAGTCGCCCTGTCCTCTGAGTTAGAGCAGAGGTAACCCAGGTGTGCATGCTGACTTCAGTGCATATGACTGATTGATGAAAGTGTTTGCGCGGCCAAAGCATTAACTCATTTGGCAAAGCAGGCCTCAATCAGACTAGATTAGGATGAGAAACAGCTAGGATGAGAAACAGCTGGGACAGTGAGCTGCAGTGAGCTATCTGTGAGTGTGTGTACGAGTGAAAGAGAGTGTATTTTCATCTGCAGACATGCTCTGAGTCTATATGTGCATGCCAGCTTGTGCCTGTCTGTCTTTGTTACCTTCCAGTCTTCGCTGTCCTCCAGTCTGTAGCGGATCTGGTACTTGGCCTGAAACAGGAAGTCCTTGAGAGCGGGCGGCGCCTCCCAGCGAACGCTCAGCTGGTCCTCCAGCTCCCCGACACGACTCACAGTCACACCTGACGGAGGGTCCGTAGTCACTGGAGGAAGAGGAGGTGGATGTGGGTGTTATTAAGTGGACGCATCCCAACACAATTTTATAACCCTTTTTGACGCCAAACTTTCCATAACCTGGGGCATTTCAGAACCCATGAAGTTCTGGCATTGGCTTTTGTTTCTGTTTCCACTGCATGAAGAACCAGCTTTGAGGGGTATGAAGTGCGTCAAAACAAAAACAAAAAAAAACTTTTGCTTTTTTTCATTTTTAATAGCCTCATCGAGCTCTTGCTTAATACTTTCTTCTCCCCAAATACCGATTAGGACATTCACCTTTTCATTCGTCCAACTTGCAGTTTCCATTGTTTTGCAGTTTGTTTTCACAGTTTGTTGTTTGGCGTTGGCCGTGTTTAAAGGTTGTGATGCATTGCAGCCCTCTAATAATAGCACGTGTTTACAAAAGCGTTGACACATCAATGCTTGACGAATCAGAAGGTGATACTAAAATCGGAGCATTGATAGTTCCTCCTAAAGGTTACCACTACTCAGATTTTAGTATCACATCCTGAGCAGGGTGGAAAAGAAAAGTTGCAGGATCTATATCTGGAACTGCGTCGTAACCCATGGAAACAATTATGGAACCCATGAAATAGACTTCACGGCACAGCGCGCTTCAATGTGCTCCCGTAGTTGAAAACCACCCTTGTTATAGCTGTCAACAGGATATCTGAGAAACGTAGGAATGGATTTTCCATGAAATTTAGTAGACCAATTGATTATTGGCTAATTTTGACGGTGATCTGCGGAGGATCCGGGGTGTTTCTGCCACTAAGAACTAACATCAGTAGAGACTTGATTCCAGATCCTAAGGTTATGCCTGCAGGATCAATAAATTAATTCATTTAAGTGATAGGAATGGCGTCTTAAGGTGTAACAGCAAGTCGGAAAGTTGGGCACAAGCAGAGGTCTGCGCTCTGCAAGTATCTCTATTTTCTGAGAAGCTGACGTGAAGCTGGAGGCTTTTCATCTGACATCAATTATCCTTTTGACTTACAAACATGTGGTGGCAGACCATATTTTAACTTTTGTTTTGGGCTATTGAGATCATTTCAGCATCCAAGTCAATTCCCCTTCATAATGTCATCCCATGGAAATAAATAAACAAGAAGAGAGAAAATAGAGGAGGATAGAAAGAAGATGTAAAGCGCTAAGTAAAAGCAAAAGAAGGGGTTGACAGGAGAGGCAAAGGAGAAGTAAATGTTTTTTCTGGGCTGTATTTTGAGAAAGCGAGGCATCTCTCTGAAATAACATGTGTTATCCCTTTACATGAGAACTGAGGCAATGTAAAAAGACATATTCCTGATGAACCACTGGTAAAATATGCAGGGCATTTTTTTTCAACACATCCACGTGTCAGAGTAAGATACCAACACAAGTTCCCTCTAGTCTCTTGGTTCAGAGGATTCCCCACGACTGTGGAATGCAGAGAGCTGTAGGTGTTTCCGCCTCGCCTTCATAACTGATTGGACATGACCCTAGACGTGAGTCACTCACAGCCCTCAACGCAGGTGTGGCTGCTTTGTTTTATTGTTTAGCGGCGGGTGCTAATGCTATGGAAACTGCTCTGTGAGAGACTGGCAAGGGCAGCCCGAGTGCAACATGAAAACAAAACGACTGCAAGCACCAGAGCCAGAGCTACACTCCCAAGCTCTGTTTCCATACTGTTGCTATGCCCTGCCCTGCCCTCGGGGGGGAGGTGTGTGTGTGTGTGTGTTTGCATGTGTGTGCGTGCGTGCATGCATATGTTGGGGAACGGAAGGGATTACAATGTGATGGACACTCGTTTCCTTGCCAGCGACGCCTCACCTCTGAAACTCTACACGGTTTTCTCACAGTACATTTCCCTGACACCGTGTTCGAGTCAACCAGGTGAAGAGTTCCAAGCTAATCAGATTGTATTATTTCAGGTCCAAGTTGTAAAGCCTCAAAGCCCAGCCTCCTTGGGCCTCGGGGGTCTGCAGCAAGCTAGGAGGCAGGATTAGGGTTAGAGGATCAGTCTGGAACATTCCATCACTACATAAAAGGAAGCTAGTGAGCGTGTGTGTGTGTGTTTGTGTCTGTGTGTTGGTGTGTCCAGTGAGCATGAGTAAAAAGAAAATGAGCTCATCAAAAGAAAGGGCGTTTCCTGTCTCCTGACATTCGTCACACACCTACGCCTGCCCAGGTGTGTGCATGTGCACGGATGTGTGTTGGTGTGTGTGCACGCGCGTGCATGCATCTGTGCGTGATAATCAGAGATGGGAAGGGTTCTCCTCTTGTTGCACTCTCCATTTCCCTAAATCTCGCTAAACCCCGGGTTGGAATCGAAAGATAAGACCGTGTAACATAGCTTTAAAAGGGAATACCACTCAACTGGTATTAGCATTAAGCCTGTTTAGTATTTCCGAACAACTCTCTCCCAAAGCCAGAACCCAGTGAACCAAAACTTGAGCCTTCTACAGCGAGAGGCGTCCCTCTTTAACTTTTTCCCGCCATGCAAATGAAGCTGGCATTAGAAGAGGAAGGTGATGTCATCCTAGATCAGAGCCTGGGGGCTCATTGAAGCTTCAAAACAGGGGGTTTAAACAAGAGGGTCAAAGGTCACCCACATACACAAGCCCTTGCATTCTCTCTCTCTCTCTCTCTCTTTCATACACTCACCCACGTCTAGGATATCCAGGGTGATGACATCAGAGGTAGCCGAGCCCAGCTGGTTGGAGGCTTCCACCCAGATCTCGTAGGGCGTGAAGAGGGCCAGGTCGCGGGGGATGTAGCAGGAGTAGGGCTGGGTGTGGCTGTAGTCCTCACACTCCCTCTCCTTCCCATACCACCTAAAAGGAACGCAACGCACGAAACACTGTAAGACCTACAGCAGTTTAATTTCTGATTCTGTAATAATGCAAACAAGGTTTTTTTTTTTATCTGATAGAATTTGTTATATAATGCAAGAGCACACACACAAGCAGCCTTACAGTTGTGCTGGAGGGATTGTTTTTTTTCATTAAGTCTCTATCTACACTGGTCTGATCTGAAATTAAAAAACCTTAAAAAAGGAGGTTGCTGCAGGAGAAAATGGATGTGAGTTCCTAGCTTGCTGGCATCACATAAAAACCTAGTCGTTTTTTTCATTTCATTTTAAAATTTAAAATGACGTTTATTGTGAGTTTTATTGTCCATGACACATTGCAAACCATCTAAGTCTTGTCAAACCTTTTTAAAAATGTATAGTTGCCAATTTAAAATTTGAAACTTTTCCCCAAATTCCTCTAAAAATTGAATTTGAGATGGATTTCACCCCGCAGCTGTTATTGAAGTGCGTGCACTGCAGAAATGTTCATCCTAACAAATGTCATTGTGGTCTCATATTCAGTCAATTTTTTATTTTTTTAAACAAATGAAAACTTCTGCTGATGGGGTGAAACCAAATCCACTTGTTTCCAATTGCGTTTCAACAAGTCTTGAAGTGCTTGGCAAAATCAAGCAGATCATCTACTACTAATGTTAAGAAAATGACACTTGATTCAAGGAAATGGTTGAAACAAGTTGACTGGTAACCTGATCTCACTCCTCTGATGAATAGATTTGAAGATTTTAAGACTCAGTACTGGATTAAATGGCTTGTCGGATATTTCCTGCACTGGGTTTACCTGAGCTTGTACTTGAGTGTGTACTTGGTCCTGATGAAGGTCTCGCCATGTCCTCCTGGAGCCCAGCGGCACGTCAGGTCCTTGGTGTTCCTGGACCAACAGGTCAGATTGACCGGCTTCTCCGGAGGCACTGGGCGAGAGAGTGATGGAGAGAGAGAGAGGGGGGGGTAGAGGGAGCAGGGGAATG
>OMLF01038882.1:4690-21657 GCA_900302615.1 Holocentrus rufus | reverse complement strand
TCATGTGTAAAAAACAACAACAAACGCTTGAAAACATACCTAAAGGACAGTTTGTCCTTATTTAGTATCTTAGCTTTTTTGTATGATACACTGCAGAGGAAACAGACATAATGATATACCAGCATTGCCCAAGCCTAGATTCACACAGCTTATATGAAATGGGAGAAAGCAAAGTGCTCGTCTCTGTACCAGCAAATATGGTTTTATTGTAATTTTTAAAAAGGCTAAAAAGACCTTCATTCAAATCCAGTTGCATACTTCCATAATTTACATCACTTGTTTTGACACGCACACACACACACACACACGTATTTCCACACCGCCCACCAGCAGAGGATGTTTTCACTTTGAAGTTCTCTAATTAAATGACTAATTAATGATGAAGAGAAGAGAGGGGAAAAAAAGCCTCACAGCAGCCAGCAGCCTCCAAAAACTCGAGGAATGATGTACATGTGTATGTTCAGAGTGTGTGTGTGTGTGTGTACATGTCCATGTGTGTTTAAGGGGCTGAAACATCCTTAGTGCAGCCTGAGGATGCAACAAAAACTGCACCAAAGCGGGGGGACGATACAGAGCACACAGTTTCTCTCTCTCAAAAATCTGCCAGTGGGATGATATAATCCCACTTGTTTCCAATTATAATCAACTTGTTTCCCAATTTTTCTTCAATCAAGTGTCATTTCCTTGATCCTCGTGGTCTGATCTGCCTTATTCCGCCTTGTTTCAACATATTTATACTTGTTCCCAAAAGAAAATCCTGAAAAAAAGTGAAACCGCATTGGAAACAAGTGGGATTATCTCACCCCACTGGTAGATTCTTTTTTCTTGTTATAAGAAAAACAAGATTTTTACACTGAATAGGAGATGAAACAACTCCTTTTTGCAGCCAGGAAAAAAAAGAGTATATGCATTGTTATACACATTGTTGACAGGTCTAAAACAAAGAGGGTTCCCGAAAAACCTCTGAATAATTAATTCCATGATTTATCTGTGATTTATTCATGAAATCCACGGCCATTTCCAATTCTAACACTTGCAAAGCATCTATCTCTGTGTCTGAATGTGATTTTCCTTCCAAACAGCTGAACATTACCCCGGTGTTGATTTGATTAGCTAAGCCCGGGACACACAGCGTGCAGCCAAGAACGCCGCAACTGGGTCACTATTTTTCTCTTTGAAGAAGCCTAATCTACAAGCAGTTTAGCTTGACATCGAACACTCACACGGCTCGAAAACTAATTAAAAACATCTCCGAAATTGTCAGAAATCTTTTTGATAGCTTGTTCATTTCATTTTCTTTTCGGTCATTTCTTTAACTGTTGCAGGTCTTTGTGCCTTTGCTGATGTCACCTCATAGATTAGGGCATGCAGTTTTAATTTGCATGCACTCGGCTGCATAAGGACGACTTTTCTTTGCACAAACCGCCTTAATTTTATACTTTTTCCTTCCACCAAACAGGAGATGAAATTCAACGGCAAAGGAGAAAAAAAAATGCATTAAGAACGCAAGAGCAGGAGATCATCAATTTCTTTTTATCGTCTCTCAAGTGGACCACATCGCTCAGTTTTGGGCCAAGGCGCACAAATGCTCCTCCTGGCCGTCTCTGCAGTGCTGTCCTCTCTCTCTCTCTCTCTCTCTCTCTCTCTCTCTCTCTTCTCCTTCATTCGCTCTCTTTTCCCACCATCCCTCGCTCTGAAGAACCTCCGTGGTGAGTCATAATGATGACGTCATTTCCTTTGTGTATTTGTGCAGCTGGGCCAGGCTGGGCTGGGCTCCACTGAGCTGTGAATCTGGGTACTCTGTATTGAAAGCAGTAATTTACAGCCACCTTGCCCCCCTAACAAATTGAATGAATGAATAAATGAATGAATGAATGAATGAAGTTTTATTGGCGCTCGTGGAAAATTTATCTTGTGCAATCCTCAAGAAATGGAAGAGAACTGCAAAGAATGGCACATATGGCACATACATTCAGCTATTATATAAACCCTGCCTCAGATTAGGCTGCAGGGATTAGGTTGTAGAGATTCAAAAAAAAAAAAAATCCAATAGTTGCAATAGTGTTTTCTCTCATTTTGGAGAGTTTATAAATTCACACAAAACCTGTCAATTTGAGGCCATACTAGGTGGGAATTTTGTAATGTCAGATGTCAAATATGATACGCTTAATTTTTTGATGGTTTAAAATTCAGTTATAGAAACAGAGCGCAGTGCGATAGCTTGATGTATGGATATGACTGGTAAGCCCATGAGGGATGATTACCAGTCACCTGTTACCATCCGTCCATCAATAGATTAATCAATTTCTGTTCAGGATCAATAAAGTACCACCATTACTCCTATTACCACTACTGCTACTTCAACTACTACTAATATTACTATTACAACTGCTACTATTACTACTACAACTATTGCTGTTGCTATGACTATTACAACTATTGCTATATGATTAATATTACTACTACAATTATAGCTGCTACTGTGAATACTACTATTAGTACTACTGTTACTACTAAATCCATGAGTGAATGAATGAATGAATGAATCAATCAATCAATCAATCAGTGACTCAATCAAACAATATCATATACCACCTTTTAAACACAGAGTTATGTTACAACAGTATTACAGCTACTGCTCTTACTGCTACTACTACTAACACAACTACAATTACTATAACTACTACTACGTATTCCTACTAGTACTACTACTACTATTACTAACACATTTATTACTCCTACAACTACTGCTACTACTAAAACAACTTCTTCCTCTACTACTAATAATAGGACTGCTGCTGCTCCCACTAATGCGAAGTCTAAGCAGCCTAGGTGTGATGTGGCTCACTGATGAAGGCCAGACTCAGCCTTGTAATCCTTCGCTTCGCCGTCTTTGAGCTCATAGTCTGGCTGGGATTCTGGAGCTCCCCACCCCTTCTTCTTTCCCTCCATGTGCCGCAGTCAATTTGGCTCAAAGCTTTTATAAAAGTGTATTTCTCAGCGTTTTCGCTCCCCCTATCTCCCTAAATCTTAATGGCTTTTGTCACACTGTGACATGCTCGCTAAGCTCCAGAGAGGAATGGATGGCTGACCTTGGGCTGCACGGAGCCAGACGCGGGGAGGCTTACAGCGAGCCGCTAAAAGCAAGCGAGCGAGCGAGCGGCCGCCTAGCACCAACGGCGTGTAAAGAGTAGTTTGTTGTCATGGAGAGGTTGGCACCGACGCCTCTTTAAGGCTGGTAGGTTAATCAGGTCAGACCAAAATACATCAGTAGATGAAGTTACACCTGGCTTCATTTGGGAGGGAAACGAGCACTGTGCATGTCAGTTGCATGCTGGGAATACTGAAGAAATTACAGCAAATAGAAGCACATATTGGTGTATATAAAACTTGCAGATGCATTTCTTAATATGCTCTACCCTGGATAAACATTAGTTGAATATATACTACTGAAATCTCCCTTGTCTCAGTTATCTTAAGACTCTCATGCCACCACAATGTGAGTTGGGTCTTTCACTGCCCTTTTACAAAAACACACTCCCATTCCCCTCACAAATGACCAGTGAACTGATCTAAACTGAGCTGGCCTAGTTATTTATCCACCGTGTACTGAAATCAACTAGATGAACAGGATAATGTGAGCCGAACAGAAACAGACAGGTAGCACGGTCTCACAGTGTCTCCAGGAGCTCATCAGCACTGTTTTTCCCATTTGCTTTGATTTACGGACAATATGCTGCGGATTTTTTGGAGATCTGAGGTAGACTTTGTATAATTGCAATCTGTCACAAATGTTTGTAGTGCGACTTATCTCAAATCTGGCTGTTGGCAGATTCCCATTGGCCATAAAAGTGTTTTAAGAGTTCCTGTTGGCCAAATATGCACTCAAAAAATACCTGATCTTAGCAAGTAAGGTGATTTTGTACTTACTAAACTTGTAATGAGATAATTCCACTTGTTCATAATACAAATCAGCTTGTCTCAAGACTTTTTAATCAAATCTTATTTCTTAATATTGATGAAGTCAGCAGCGTTTGACTGAGGCTGTTTTTTGAAAAGTCCTTAATCAAGTAAAACTGCATTGGAAACTGATGAATCACCTCAACCCACTGGAAGAAATATTCACTTGTTTTAAAGAAAATAGCATTTAAGGCTGCAATGCAACTTTAGTTCTTTAATTATAAATTCAGTTTGCATCATCACTTGGAATGTTCCATATGGGTTTGTTGGCATGGCAACAGTAAAATTTTTATTTGCAACCTGCAACGAATTGCATGGGAGTTGCATTGTGGGAAGCCAGTCCAAAAGAGTGAACATGGGACTAAATATCTTCAGATGGACATTTTTTGCAGCGTGGACCTGGCTGCGTTTATAAATAGCAGTTGTAGCACCTTGGTGCCACTCTGCAGCCCTGATGTTAAAGATGACCTGGCAGAAAGCCGCTGGCTAAACCAATCAGACACAGCCAGCTGTGTCACAGGCAGGTGCCATGGTTACCTGGCTGCCACGGCAACTGGGGTCAACGTGCCCTGTCAAGCAATGATGGATGAGGTAAGGGTAAAAAACAATACCACCACGTGTTTGCACCGACACACACACACACACTCACACACTCTCACACACACACTCTGGCACTCAGGCCCACAGTGAGTATCGCCACAACAGGAGTGCAAATGGTTCTTGGACGGCTGCCACGTAGCATCTGGGATTCAAGCTTTTTTTTTTTTTTTTTCATAGAAAGAGAGAAAGGGCCTCGGCGGCTGAAATGGCAAGAGATCAACGCAGAGAAAGAGCGAGGACTGAAGACGACGATGAAGAATTAGTAAAAAAAAAGAAAGCCGTCACCTCTCTCATGGCCTCTGCAGCAGCTCACACACCCACTGTATCTCAATTTCTCAGAGGTTCATGAAGTGAGATTCTTAGCGAAGCTCACAGTTGTAATTAGAGAGTCAGTTCACTAATGAACGACCGCCTTGCTGGCAGCCTTTTTTTTGTGTGAAATAACTTGTCTAGATGTGCTCACTTCCAGCTTCCCCAAGAAGAATCTGCACCTAGTTCACACATATAAAGTCTCCATCACCATTTGACATCACACAATAGTGATTCAGTTCATGTACTGTTTACATTTGCTTTTAAACACCCTCTTTCCTTGGAAAAAATCCTCTGTTGCACAAGAAGTGATGCGTTTTATGTTTATGGAAGCAGCAGCTTGTGTGGAATAAATAGAAGAAGGTAGGAGAAATGGAAGAAGCTGCAGTCTGCACTATTATTCCAGTGTATTGGTAAGTTCCTGCATGTGCAAAACACAAAAGCGTGAAAAATGACTATTTCAAATCAAGAAAAATCAAGAATGAAACTTAATAGATGCACAGATAATATCCTCACAAAGATAGAGGAAAAACATTATTGCCCTGTGAATATGTGAGCATGTTTTGGCTTAGCAAGTTTCAAAACCACTTCAAGTCCTTGGTGCACTTGTAAAATACGATGGTGTTGAGGATGTGAAAACAAAGCTGTTTGACTTTCCTGATTCACTTAAAAAATGGCCGTTTGGAAATACGTGGCGCACATCTGAAAGCAGCCATGCAAGAGACAAGCCAGTGCAGACAGCTCTGAAAAATCACAAGCCTTGTCCTCAATGTCGTGCTAGGAGGAGACTCCCAAGAGAAGGGGGAGAGAGAAAATGGACTGGGGTTATGGAGAGAGAGAGGGAGAGAGAGGGAGAGAGAGAGAGAGAGGCCACTGCAAAGTGAGAGGAGATGGAGAAAAATAAAAGAAGAGGGACAAAGGGATGAAGTGAGCAATCTAAGAGGCAAAGATGCAGCAAGAGGAGAGTGTATGCGTGTGTGTGTGTGTGTGTGTGTGTGTGTGTGTGTGCAAGCTTAGACAGCAGGACCAGTAAATCAAGGCTCCTCGCTCCTCTCCCCCAGTTGCACTTAGCTAATGAAAAGCATCACTGCACTACCGCGACCACGACCCCACTTAGAGCCAAGATGGGGGAGCAGGAGGGAACCGAGGGGGGGGGTCTCTCAAAGGTACTGCTCCGTCCTTTTCCGCAGGGACGACACACGCAGGCATTAAGCCAACACACACACACCAGTCCATAAACACATGAACTCAAATTAGTGCTGGCATCCAAACAGCTGCATCAATGTAGCCTCAACAGCTAGCCAACCAGAGCTGCAAAATGTTACTTGTTACATTACAGCCTTTAAAAGGAACTTGTTACACTTTGTGGCAAAAAGTAGTTTTCTAAGGCCTGTTATTACTTCTGCAGTGTTGTAAAAGGAATTAAACACAAACTTTTTACTCACAAATTCACAACAGTGGGCATGTTAAGCATCTCTTCATCCCTAATGCTGTTAGCATTAGCTGGCATTTGTTTCTGTATCAACAAAATAAATATAAAGATAAAAATAAAGAAAACTATTAAATTAAAGGCTTTCTTATTTGAAAAAGTAACTAAGAAGTTTATTATTTGAACTGAATAACTTATCTGAGTAACGCGTTACTTCCTGCTACGGTCAAGCAGGTTGCTCATTAATATCTGTTTTGTTTTATTATGAAAGAGACCCTGTGCAGTTTTCCTTGTACACACACTTGGTTTTGCTTATATTCATAATTTCTCAGCAAAACACATTGTGTGTGTCTTCAGTTGCATTTCCCACTTCTAAAAGACATTACCGAAGTCTTATTTGGGAACATTTTGGTTTGACAGATGCATTGTTTACATCAGGGTGTGTAATATGCTGCCATCATGGCTCGCTGGAAGTGCATGTTATGTAAACAACATGGAGGCTTGGTTTTCTGTTACCATGCAAGGTCTTTAATAAAATGCACATCTCAGCAGATATTTTGATTTTGTTCAAAATGTGGAAACTGAAAATTTTACTGCCATTGTCTGATATAAACCACCAGTCGTTCACACAGACATGCACACACCCAGACCTGCAAAGGCACACACACACACACACACACACTCCCCTTTTGAAAAAGAGAGCGGAGAGTCTCAAACAGTAAAAGGGTAACAGATAAATGTTTGCAGTCTGGACTTCCTGTTTATGCCAGGTACATTTTGAGTCGCAACATCTGGGACTACGGCTTGGACACCCACGTAAAATACACACACACATTCATTCACACTCCTGCACACACACACACACACACCAGCCCAGACCTTCCTGCATCCAGCCTCACACACCCGGCCAACACGCGGCACCCTCTGCTCATGTAAAAACCCCCACATGTGGTTTCATTTATGGCCCAGCGAGAGGAAAGTCTTTGAGCCTGAACTGGACAGAATTGGAAAAGAGCAACTTAAGGCGCATATTGGAATAAAGATGTATCATTTTGCAAGATGATGTCATCGGACACCGTCCCAATAGGCCATTAATCGCTATAGCAGAGCCTCCCCGAAGGTGCAATAAGCTTGCTGCAGGAGAAAAGACTTAACAGATTTAGGTTGGAAGTTGATAGAAGCTGCCATGTATTCTGCTCATATGAAAAGCTTGTAACTGTAATTTTGGGGATTTTATGTTTTAACAAGTTGAACAAATGGTTTTCTATAGGCTGAGGAAATGTTTTGACCTCTAACACTTTAAAATCTTCAAAAATGCAAGTTGATGGAGTTAAGATCATGACGGGCTCAACTGACTGAAAGTGGTGAGTGATTCTGCGAGTGACCAACAAGGTAAAAAAAACAAAACAAAACAAAAAAAAGGGACATAAAGAGCCAAAATCAAGCTGTAAGAACTTGTACAGCCAACATGATTCGATGAAGCTGAAGCATGACGAGGCGAGCCCTGCTCCACTGAACGGAGAAAACCCCAAACAAGCGACAGGGGAGAGAGAGAGAGAGAGAGAGAGAGGGAGCGAAGTCCCGCCACCGAGATGAAAAAGCAGGCGAACCACACCTGCTTTCAATTTCCACCAAATTGAAATTCTGTCAGGAACAATGGGCGCCTTTGTGAGGCGGAGACGCGGCGAAAGAGAGGGGAAAAAACGAGGAACACGAAACAATGAACGCGACCGCCAGACCAGAATGACAGCGATATGGACGCAGCATGTGTGTGTGTGTGTGCGTGAGCATTTATGCGCTTGCTATGTGTTGCGTGTTCGCTACAAGGCAAAAGTCATTCATGCGTTCAAGCTCTTCAAATCTAGTTTGCCATAAACGCTTGAAAATTATAGCAGGGTTTTGAGTTCCATCTGTTGTACGAGTTGGCTGGAAACACATCAGGAGACTTTTAAGATCGAACAAGTCCTGCATAGCAAGTGTGATGCGAACAAACATAACTGTTTAAGCATGTTTGATGATTTAAATGCAATCTGTCTGTATTAGCTTTGATCTTTTTACCTTTAAGAAAAAAACATTAGCATCCATAATCGTCCTCTGCTAGCTAGCTATATTTCACAATAAAACGCTAAAATTAGAATTACTAATATTTTGAAATACCTACCTAATTGTCTAAATTGTATCCAAAAATGAATACATTAGGAGGCTGATCTTTTCAATACACCATTTAGCCTCATATTAAGTCATAAAATGTTATTTTTCTTCAGTAAGTGCATAAAAAATCTGCCAGTGGGATGAGATAATCCCACTTGTTTCCAATGCAGTTTCACTTGTTTCAGGAATTTTTCTGGGAACAAAATTAAATCTGTTGAAACAAGGTAGAATAAGGCAGATCAGCCCACTAGGATCAAGAAAATGACACTTGATTCAAGAAAATTCTGGAAACAAGTTGATTAGGATTGGAGACAAGTGGGATTATCTCATCCCAATGGTGGAATTCTTTTACCTTGATTGAAGAAAAAACTATTTTAACACTGAAGATGAGACGAAACGACTTGTTAAGACGCAGATTTACTGCAGTGTGCATGTAGAGAATTTGCAAAGCTTGCTTTAAAGTAGTGCACAGTACATACAGCAGATAAGAATAATAAATAGGTCAAGAAGACAAACAAGATCACTACGTCTCCCTGGTTACTGTAACAGTTGGCATGGCAACCAATAAAGCCAACAATGCTATGCTTTAGAGCAATTACCAGCACAATCAGAAAACGTGTCTTTGCATTATATCAGATACTTTCTTTCATGGTGCCAATGAAAGACAGCACAGTGAAATTTTTGAATTTTTGGGGGCACCCCTGGAGTCCCATTAAGGACCATTAGAGGTCCCTGCAGCCCAGGTTGGGAGACACCAACACAAAAGACAGTACAAATTTCCAATTCACAAAATAAAAAAAATATAATGACTGCAACAATACCAATACCTGCCTTTACATGGCGGTATATATGGGTGTCCAACACAGATATGAGCCTGGGATGTTTTATTTATGGCAGTGAATACAGCCAATCCCAGTGGACTGACATTGTGGGCCGGTTGCCAGTTTGTAGTAGATATCCCTCCTCTGCGAGCTTCAGCCAGCGTCAGCAAGCCAAGAAGCCCTGTCTGTGTGTGTATGATTACGTAGTTGTGTGTGTGTGTGTGTGTGTGTGTGTGTGTGTGTAATAGGGGAAGCCGGATACTGTTTGCGTGAGCGTGCGATATGATCGATAACAGGTGCAGGCGGAGAGACGCAAAGATCAATGAGCTGAGATCATGAAGTCCGGGCTGCTTATGGTCATTGTTCGACTCGTAATGAACTTAGAAAGGCCGTGTTTGCTAATGAGCTTCTCTCTGAATCAAAGGACACAGAAGCTACATGCACACACACACACACACACAAAACACATGCATTTAGGCAGATGGACACACACCTCCCTCCACAAACACACTGATATACACAGGCAACTCTAATCTAGGTTTGCAGTCAATACCTGGCTAAAATATTGCATTGCTGTGGTTCTCAAACTGGGGGTTGGGACCCCCTGGGAGGACGTGAGATGATTCTTGGGGGTCGCAAGATGATTATGACACAGGAAAAACACATTTTTACTCCACGAAAGCATGATCAGGTTTATTTTTTCATATCTATTCTCCATTTTTTGATTGTTTTCCTGTGAAATACTGAGAAATATTGAAATGTGAGGCCTCCTTTGTTATGTAAATGAATTAAACAACTTGAAAATGGAGATGTTCTCCAGTTGGGCTGATCACCGCATACACAGCCTGTGAGGGGGATCATGAGCAAAAAAGTTTGAGAACCACTGATGTATTGCAACTGGTACTGGTGCTCTGTTGGTTAAAGTTTCACATTTGGTATCAGTACAGTAAGCAGTATCAGTGCATCCTTAGTGCATGCACATATTGGACTTGTGTGCACATGCATGTCTCTCCCACTCTGAGACTTCCTTCACACCGAGTCACAGCATCCCTTCCTCATAATCTGCAGCTAATCTGCAGACGGACAGACGCACGGTGCACTAAACTATCCAGACTCTATCAAACCAGCTGTATTTGGCACATCGACTGCACATCATGCAGTGGAGCAAGCTGTGAATTTAAATGTTTTATGTTGAAACTACTATCATGCGTTTCATCTTGTCTGTGTGTAAAGGTTTTGCACGCGAAAGAAGAGTGCTTTGACCTCCTTTTTACTTCCACCAAGGTTATGTTTTTTTTAGCTATTTTGTCTGTCTGGCTGTCAGCGGGATATCTCCAAAACTTACTACTGGATTTCCATGAAAGTTGACAGGTATATTGCGGGTCAAGGAATAATTCACTAGAGTGGGGTGGTGATCCAGATCTGGGATTTCCACCATTACATTTTTAGGCATCTAAATGCATTAATAAAGCTGAAACTGCAAAACCAACTGAGATACAGATTTGATTCCCAATCCTTTGGGTACATCTGCAAGATTAGGAAGTCCATTGAGCTTAAAATTAAAATTAGAGGGATGATATATAGCAGTAGTATTCTTTCACCTTTGCTTTTTTGCAAACATAAAGCAAAGATACACTCTGTTATCCCTTTCTCAGCCTGATTCTCAATCTAATTCAAATTCTGATTCTTCAGCTGCTAAATGTCTACACACGGATCTGCAGCATCGCAGCCAGCTTCCCTCCCAACAGAATAAATGAGCTGAACTTAGCGGGGCAGAGATCCAAAGTCGGGCACGAAAAGAGGGAGGGGGAAGGGGGGGAGGTGAGGGGACTGCACAGTGCCCCGGGGAAGTGCGCCAGAGCTGGGCTGCAGGCCGGCTGGTGGTGGCTCGAGGGCCTGGAGGGAGACATCTGCTCACATCGCATATAAATCACCTGGTCACAGAAACGCAGACTGTTATTTAGCCAGAGCGAAGGCTACGCTCTCTGAGGAGCTCTGAGTCGCAAAGCTACGGCTCTGCACGCCAGGCATGCATACACTAAAGCACGTGTGTGCATGCAAATGCAGACACACACACACACACACACTTGCACACTGCAGGGAAAGTAGAGCATGGGAAAAGCTCCAGTGAGAGCTGCATGGAGAGATCTGGCTGCAGACAGTCAGCCTATATGTCAGCTGAGCAGAACATGAGGTCCCTTTCCAAGCTGCTAACCAAAACTAGGTCTGAGTGCATTTACAAGTCATATACTTCGGTTGAACTGGAAGAGGACATCACTCACTACTGTTATCACCATCGTTATTATTGCAAGCATCACACATGCTGAAAAATAAATAAAGCTAAACATTCTGCTAACAAGATCACAGTTTAGCCTCGTAATAAAACTGAGTTTGGTCTGCACTTACTGCAGAAGGTCATGACCTGTAAAGTGACAGTAGCTGATGAGGCCACATGAGAGTATTTGACCCTTCATGTTGAACAAAGCTCCAGAGAAAACACCATTAAAACTCTTAATACACTCAAGAAAGAAGTGTTGTTTTTCCAATATTTTTTTTTAAAGTGGTATATAAGTGGTTAAAAGCAGGAAAAAGCTGCTTCTTTTTGCCTTAGATAATTTCCATGAGGCCATAATTCCATAGTTTCCTAGCTTGTTCACTTTCCTCAAACAAATTCAACAATTCAACAGACATACCATTCACTTCATTTTGAGTCTTTAATACTTGTTCACACAGTCATGTAAGGCCATGTTCTGCACACCGGGCTTTTCCAAAATGCTTTCAAAGGTGTGTGAATTTGAAGACGCTGGTCTGTTTTAGTATAGATGGGAAATACTCAGCTTTTTGAAAATACTAACATAGGACTGTCATGTGTTCTGGGCCATATTGTCTAGGATCAAGTATGTGCAGGTCATGCATGTAGGCGTGCACATGCTCGATGGGGGCCTTTTTAAGCATTTTCGAGTGATTGAGGGTGGACGGTGAGCTTTTAATCTGAAGTGTTTGTGTGAATGAAACACCAAACCTGCTTCGTGTGGACCTAAGAATGGTCTTTCTTTTCTTGAATTACAACCAATTCAGGAATTCATGCATCTTTTATGACTAATTGTCAAATTAACACCCACCGACAGGAATAACTGCTGAAGACGACAAGATGTGTTGTTTTTCTTTGGCTGTCCCAAATTGCCATTTAAAAAAAGAGCAACCTCACAAAGTAAATAACACAGAATGCATGCGAGTTGTGGCTCTTTTTAAATGACAGCTGGTACCTTAAGACCCACTGGTTGATAAAATGATGGGTAATGCTGTTGGGAATTAGCTGCCTGGCATTATAGAGGCTGAGACAGATTCATTACCCAAGAATTTCCCTCACTCAACACGAGCTAATCACCAGCCGGGCCAGCAGATACACTCTTATTAGCAGAGGGTGAGGGCATCTCTAATATACACCAGGGCAACACACAAACCTGCACGCATACACACCCATACTCTCTCCCTCTCCCACACACACACACATGCACATGGATCATACACACTCAGAGGATTATCACACGCATACACATAGCGGTGACACACACACACACACAGAGGCGTGGAAACCAGTAACAGTCCAATCAAAGGCTGATTGATTTTCAGAGCCCTCCGGGGATTTTACTCAATCAATAACGGACTCTGTTAGACAACTGCAGACATTATGGATCTACCATGCATCTTGGTTTACAGTATCTCAGCTGCCTTGTACTGGATTACAGCAGAGTGTAGAGTCGAGCAATATATTATAAAATAGAATAGAGAGTGACATAGGATTGAATCGAAGGCCAATAGTCTGACATGACAGTCATAGAAGATTCATAAGATAATGTAATATAATAATATAATATAATGTTAAATCTTATGAGTAGTGTTGTAGTGGTAAATCAGAATATAACATCACAAGGCAATCAGTCACTAAAATGAACAAAAATCAATTATACTTTCAGAAAAGCATTGATCACTTTTGTTTTCCTTTTGTTTCTTCTGTCTTAATTAATGAGTTAGAGACTCAATTATTGATTTTTTATGGTTTTTTTTCTTGTACAAGTCAACATAGAAACTTAAAGGCAAACAACATTAAAAAATACTTATATAAACACATATATAAACTTTTAAAGGTATATTAAAAAGTTATTGTATCTCTTATGACACTGATTCCAGTTTCTATGATGTATAGTGTGGATTTATGCTCATGTCAGCTTAAAAAGCTGGGTAAGCTTTCCAAATAAAAGTGGGTAAAGTGAGTGTTTGTAGGTTTACCCTCCACTACACTGAGGTTTGTGAGGGCTACATCACACAAAGTGTCACACAAAGTATTTTAATGTAATTAACTGTAGCTATTTTGGGACTCGTCTGACTCAGACTACCTTACTTGGCTTCCTCCTTTCTCTTTGTGTCTTGGGGCAAAACATTGCACTGCATCGCGGAGCAGCGATTTCTGCTGATTTGTGCGATGCTGGAGCCGTTTCAAAAGACTGTCCGTAGGCTATATAATGTTTTGGCTGCTGTGACAGTGAATTTCCCTATTAGGGGAAGTATCCGTCAATCAACCTATTGGCCGGCAGTGGACGTTTTCTAGAAACTTTTAGCGCTTGTTCACGTTGTGAGCAACACGGTCAAGAAGACACTGGACCTCCATTCCTTTCCTGTAAGACTAAGCAACCAGGGAATGAAAACTTGTCAATCAAGAGAAATTACAGTCATTGGTTGTCAACAGCCTGAAAAGTGCATGCATCTCTTTGTTTGTCCAAGTTGCACTTTCTGTTGTTTTTTTGCCATTTGATTTTGTAGGTATTGTTTTGTAGATTGCTTGGTGCTGGCTGTGTTGTGTCATAGCCTTTTAAGGATAGTGCACGTGAGAGGACAGTGGGCGGGTCTTATTAGCTGCCCACCTTTTTGTACAGTAATCAGGGAGCTTCTTCCAGGCTTTTGCAAGCTTGGGAATGAGGTTAGGTGAAATGGGTTTCACAGCGCAGCACGCCTCCCTAAGATCCTACAGTAAGATCTTACAGGGCTAAGAGTGGTGAAAAATACATGATTTGACTGCAAAAATTTTGCAGCTGCACAAGACCGCTGCAGAGATGCAACCTCAGCCTTTTGCACTCTCCAATATAGACAAAAAAAAAAGTGCAACCCACCAAGCAAGTTGCCTCTGCGCTTACAGGCAAATCGCATGAAAATTAGCTCATGACTTAATCGAGCGGCCTGACAGCACTCGGGCCAACGCTGGGTGGAAATCCTCCGGCGAATGTCCTAAAATCATATTTCCGGCGCCGTGTCAAATAATGGCGTTGTTATGCTCTGAATGTCGTGCAGCGGTAATGAGCTCACAGTGGTGTTTGGCCAGTGCTGCAGGAGCTAGCCTGCATTTGTGGCTGTTTCTGTCAGCATGTCAAATCTAATATTCTCTCTCTGCGCATGGGGGTTGATAAATTATTAATAGCATGTATTTGAGGAGCTTTCTTAGAACCCGCTTCTCGCACGTCACTCACCCCTCCGCCGTCAGTTTTTCTCCCCCCCCTCAACCTCCGCTGCTGATCTCACACCTCACAACTCCTAACTGATCTCCTCTTTCATCCCTTATGCTCATGTTTTTTTTCCTCAATCTAAAGGGTAATAACACTGGGTTGCACGCTTTGCATCTGGACAGGGATCACAACTCTTACTTTGCATATAAACTGCACCGAGGCTTTTTCCTTCTTCTTTCGCCTCGCATCTAAATGGCTCCTTCCACTGCAAGCTAGGCAAAAGTAGGGCAGATGCTTCATTTAACACTTGGGTGCGATCATTACATGGTGTGTATACATTATACAGCAGAAAAGCAATAAATCCAGCCGCTTCTCCAATAAAGACAGTGTAACACTGAAACTAAGCGCATAAAAACCAAGGTAATGTGTAATAAAGCAATATGTTAACACGCACCAAAAAAGGTGTGATGTGTATTACAGCACACACACAAAACATTCCCCAGTCTGATATTTCATCCTAATTCAAGATTTTTAGCATCTTGCATGTTAAATTTGTCATTTCTTAATTGCAAAAGATGATTTTGAAGCACAGCAGGCCAAAACGTTGCGTGCACGATGTTTGTGTGTGCTTGCATGCACCTGCACATGTGTGTTTATGCATCCATGTGAGAGCAACTGTGCCTTTCCATGTCCGCATATAACATGTTTGGCAGTCCAAAGGCATGTTCACGTGCGTCCGTGGGTGTGTGGGCGTGCGTAGCATCTTTTTTTATTTATTTTTTCCTCCCCCTCCCTCCCCTCCAGCATGGACAGTCCTGATGCTGCGTGGAAGCCCCGGTTCCTGACAGTCCTAGATAGTAGGGAATGCGAGCGAGCAGCAGCAGCGGCGGCAGCAGCAGCAGCAGATTAAATTATACAGGAGAACCCAGAAATAGCTCTACTTGCCTAGCCTGTGTGGACTCACAAGAACACACCGATGCAAGCCGCCACAGAGCAGTCAACTAGATTAGTCCAGCATGGATCACGGAACGGAGTCGGCTACTGTAGATTTCATCCGCTGCACGCTTGCGGAGCTGCTCGAGGCACGCGGGAGGCAAACGGGGAGTTGTCTACACTTGACCTCCAGTGATGAAAAGATGAGCGACACACTGAAGAGGATGAACCTCATATCCAAGACATTATAGACTATTTGCCTGACTGAAGACTTGGGTACATTTTGTTGGGTTTGAGAACTCATTTCACCGCTCAGAACTCACAAATGCCACCAAATCCTCAAACGTTCCAACATTGAATCCCCTCCAAAATGAACACAAAGCACCTTTAACCGCCGACCGTTCACCCCTTTACCCTTCACACATGAAGAGATCAGACGTTTACAGCTCGAGCGATGATCCCACAATCACTACCTCTGCAGCATCACAGAGAATCAATTTCAGCAAAGGGTAAAAACTTCACCCGCAAAGGGACATGATAGATTAGCAGTGCACAGTGAGCAGAAACAGCACCCATGGGGTCATCCATTACTGCGAGCGGGGATGCAATGCAGGATGCACCCATCTAAACTCAATTGCACCCGTGTTTTTATTTGAGAAATGCCCACGGTCAAAGTCTTTATGATGTAATTTTTAAGTAGGACCAGGTTGATTTGAGCTACAAACAAGAAAATTAAGGATTTTGAGATATATCTGAAAATCTTTTTTTGGTGATTGCTGGTTCAAGTTCAAGAGTGTGCCCGCCTCACTACATCGCCCCCCCGGCTGCGATTTCTTACCCAGAACATGCAAGAGAGGCAAACCCAGGTCCTGGCCCTCCCCGACAGAGCGGAGGGGAGAGACATGGAGACGGAGGGCATCCTGAAAAGTGCCACAACTCGGGGGCTCGGGGGCTTCGGCTCACGGCAGAAATCCACAGCGTTCCCAGAAATTCCCGGCGATCCCTCGCAGGCTTTGGCGACATAGATCCATTCCAGACGGGCGAGGAGGTGCGCGGAGGGTGGGGAAGGGAATGCCACTCGTTCTCTTTCTGTCTCTCTCTCTCTCTGATGGCCTTAGTCAGTCAGTCTCCCTCTCCCTCATCTGAGCTCCCTCCCTCCCTCACTTGCTCTACCTCTTCCACTCCTACTGTCTCTCCTCTCTCTCTCTCTCTCTCTCTCTCTCTCTCCCTCTCTCAGTGTTTGCTCATTCACTTGCTCTCTCTCTA